>JAABOM020061986.1:0-10574 GCA_011800125.2 Solanum clarkiae
TAAGCTAGCAAGGTATCAAGAAAGAATGAGTACATGAGAAGCTCAAAAGTTTGGAACAAAGGATTCACTCACTCATCGGTGGGTCATTTAGGCTAAAAGTGGGTTCACTCAAGGAATAAAAGCCTAAGATCCTTTCCATGTGTAACACCACACACCTTATAATACTAGAACAAGTCAAATGAAATATAACATGGTTTGGTCAAATTAGCGCTAATTTTCAAAAGTGCTTAAATCTCTTGTTAATGGGCTATATGTGCGTCTAGCGCTTAAGAGGGTCGAGTGTATGCATATTTTGTGTCGAATTGAGGAGATTACGGCCTTAAAATGAAGTGAGAGAAATGAGGTGCTTGTAGGAATTAGTAAGCAAGTAGGTGAGTCACCTACTTGTTTAGCTTAAATTTGTTAGTTAAACGGAGACGAGGATTGACGTCGAATTTTTCTAAGTTCGATTATGAATAAAGTTCGTGTTAAGGGTGTAAGTTGAACCCATGTTTTAGCATACTAAATGTACTATATGATCAGCCCAAGAAGACGTAAAGAGAGCCCAATACCATTACAATATTCTTACCAAGTTAGGCCCAACTAATTAAGAAGGAGAAATCTTAAAAATGGGCAGCAAAGGCCCATGTATTTGGAGCTCCAAAAGGCCCAAGTGAAGTGAGGAAGGAGCTGCATCACCTACTCGGTCATGTACGTCTTATTCCGACTTAGTAATTTGGCTAATGATCAATTTAAAAAAGGCCTAAAACAGCTCCCACAAGTCACTATTATCTTGAACATAAATAAAAATCAGCTTTGTCTCCAACTTTTCTCTCAACGTGTATTGACTTGCAAAGCAGCAAAAAGGGAACCTCTAGGGTTCTTATACAAGACCTATACCTTGAAGATAGTGGTAAGTAAGTTTATACATGTGTTTACTATGGTTTGCTTGTGAAAAACAAGAAGTATATGGTAGTATGTTGATGCTGGAAAATCTGGACAGATTCTATGCTAAAAGATGCTGCACCTTTTCCTTTTGTTTTGGTGATTTCTCTATGGTTTGTGAGTTGTATTATGAAGAGAACTTGGTGTTCTTAATATTATTTGAGTTATAAGCATCACCCTAAAGTTGCTGCCCTGGTTTTGGTTTCATTTAACAAGCGCATTTTATCGAGTTATCTTAAGCGTCATGTTGATTGAAACTTGCGGGCTGTTGTATGTATGGATATTAGCTCACGTCCTTCATGACTTATTAACTGCTGTTATAAGACTTTTTTAGGTCTGTTTATATGTGTAAATGTTGCTGGAACAGTTTGGTTAAAGTTGGAATAGGTTTGGAGTTGTCGACGTCGAAATGTAGCGAAGGAAGGTAATGTTATGTTGTCCGGTTTTAGATTGCATGGAATTGTGATGTGTTGTGCTTGGTGGGATGTTGTAAGGCTTTTATGGCATTGAAATAGGCTGTACATGATGTGTATATGATTGTGTGTATTAGAAAATACAATTAGGGACGGAAAAGTTAAAGAAATATGCTCGGGTTTATAAACACTCGCTTGCTGCCCATGTATTGTTTTCTTATGTGATTGGAATGCCAAGGTCTATCTATTGGCTATTGATGCTAGTTTTATCACCTACTATATTGTAGATAAGTATTTGGAAGAAGGGAAGGTTATCTCGAGGTAGTAACAATGTCATACAATGAGGTATGTAAGGTTACTTGATTTTGCATTACTTGGCATGAAACATAGATCTCTCCTTGGTACATGAAGGCATTCACCAACTCTGACACAACTATTAACCATGTATCCACTCTTGTACATGCTCATATGATTCAATACATAGTCATCTTTAAAACTGCATACGTGCTTGGATGCCAAGTTATATGAGTTCTTGTTACGAAATAAAGTTCACAAGTTATTCCATTTCATGTGCATTTCATTGTTTATCCACTGTACTCTTTTATTTGTCATAATGTCTTGTATGATTACCTACATGTCACATGCTACCTATACAGTCCTACAGTTCCAATATTGTGACCACCAAAAGAATCATCTCAAAGGTAATTAAAAGATAAAGTATATAGTTTTGACAGGTGGTAGCCCAAGGGGGTGGAAGTAACACCTAGCCAGGGACGATCCTATCACGGGTGATAGCCCAAGGGGGTTAAGGAAGATCCCAACAAAGGGAAGATCCCGATATCCCGAGGGGTGGAAGAATCACCTACTCAGGGAAACATCTTATTACGAGGGGTACCTCATTCTTTCAACCTATTTGTGCAAGCAACCTATTTATTCCCTTTCTCTTAGGAAAGACCTAGAAAGATCACTCCTAAAAGCAGCCTTTCTCAACTATACGATAGCAATGCTGCCACTTCTGAAGCTAGGGACTTCTTTCTGTCGATACCTTTACTGTAGAGAAAGAATAGGGGCGAAGCAAAGGTGCTTAGCCAATACTTTATCCATGAGCTTGACTTTTGACTTCAATGATTATGCAAGTTTCTCCCTTAGTCCTATTGCCCTTACTTTTGTTTGTATATGTCTTTTGTATGCTTCTGCAACCAAGGATATGTGACGATATGCTAAGAGACTTGTTTGGGGTCCCTTAGGGTTCTCCATTCGCCGTGTCACGTCAAGGCCCTAGGCTTGGGTTGTGACAGTGTTGTCAAAATACAACACATTTGATTCATAAAACTTAGGATTTTGTATGTTCTCCTTCTGACATTTGTGGTTTTTATATATTTGGGTGTTTAGTTTTGCAGGAAAGCAGGTTGGCATGACTTACGGGAGAATTTGTAGAGTTTTATGGTTTTTAATGGTTTATGAGACCCTCTACGAGTCATAGAACATTCTACGATTTATAGAGCGAGTTTTGTGATGATTTCTAGTGAAAGATAAGATCTGAAGTTCATCTATACGAGACCTCTATATGAGTAGTACAACATTCTATGAGTCGTATAGATAGGTTCCGTGAAGATTTTCAATGAAGGAACAATTGATGTAGTTGAAGTTTACGAGAGGTCAATAGGATTTGTAAATAATTTTCAGAGTTGTGAAGATATTTCATGGAAGAGAAGTCCAAGTTCTTAAAAACTGAATATGAGATCCCGATTTTGACTCGTAGAAGACACAACAAGTTATAAATACCTTTCATAGGTTCTGGTGACCAGTTTTTCTATTTTTAAGCTTAATTGTAATTAATATAAATAGTACTTTTTAGGTTATTTTTCAAAGTAGTACAGTAGAGAACATCACTACAAAGTACTTTTAAGGTTTTGTACTTCGAAACCTTGATGTGTTGTCAAAATACATCATATTTGGTGCCTGAAACAAGGGATTTTGTGTGTTCTTAAAGAGACATTTTAGTGTTTTGTGTGTTTTTGTGTTAATCTTGCAGAAAAGTTAGGTTGACATGATTTTGGAAAAAAGTTGCAGAATTTGCTGAAGCATAGGCCTTACGAGCCTACCTACGAGTCGTAGCTCAAGCTATAAGTCATAGGGTGGTGTCGTAGCAAGAATAAAAGACCAAAATTCAGAAATCTACTAAGTGGAGGTCACCCTTACAAGATCATCATACGAGTCGTAAGTAACATTACGACTCGTATAAGTGGACTCCTAGCAAGAATCAGAGAGCCAAGATGTTGGACCAAAACTTGAAAACCAAGACTACTAGACCAACATAGAGTCGTAGCTCATGTAACGACTCACACCTATGGGTCATACCAATTTAGTCAAAGAAGCCAAGAACTTGCTATGAGACCCCGATTACGACTCGTAGGTCATCGTACGAGTCATACCTATGTAACTTATTATATGCCAGCTATCTTTCTTATGTAAATTCTAGGGTTACTTTGTAAATACTATATATAGTTTAAGTTAGGTTTTTAGCATGAGAGTTGGACAAGGATTAAGCATAGACTACTGAGAAATACATTTTTGAAGCTTTTCTTAGTTTTTTAGATTAATTTATTATTCTCTCTTGGAAAAACCATTTTAGGGATTGCAAACTTTGCCTTATACTTATTGTTGATCAATCAAGCTTGTGGGTTTGCAATTTGTGGTGCCTATTTCCTTCATTTGTATTGGTTAAACTCCCAACTATGTTTATTATTTGCATTCTTGTGTGCTTTGCCATAGCCATGAGTAACTAAGCACCCACTATTTGGGGTTGTGGGAACTATGGGTAGTTTATATTGAAATGACCTAGGTTGCTTGCATTTCTATGATTGGAGTTTTGCATGTATTATCTATTTCCCTTCATGATTATTTTTTTTGGTGGTAGTCAACACCGAACCCCGCCTACTATCACGATCCTGACCAACATAGTGACGAATAGGAAAAGGGAAGTAGATGACAAAATTTGATTGATGTGTTCTCATCTAATCAACCAACCTAACCAAGAAGAGGTTGACTGGGACTATTGGTAATGGTTAGTTGGCATGCCATGGGGGCCTACCAAGTGCCATGGCAAAATTCGACCTTCACCTTCACAAGAGAGCTGGAAGATTCTGCATGAAAATCACCAATTGTAGCCATGTTGCCTAGGGTAATCAAATCGATGAACCATGGGGAACACAATTCCCAAGTTGTCCCTAAAATTGAGTATTTCCTCGCGTTATAGTTGGTGTTTATTTTATTTTAAAATCACAGAAACTCCCCCTGCCCCCCATTTAGAGATTGTAGACATAAATGCTAGAAATGATTAGTGGTGAAATCTTATAATTAAGCCCTGATTCCCTGTGAATTTGATCCTAACCTTGGTTTGGTTAATTCCTGACAACGATCGCTTTCTTATTGGAGCATGAACATCATCATAAATTATGGCATCGTTGCCAGGGAATACAGCTAGGTTTGATTTTATTTCACTATTAGTTAATTCTAGTGTTGATTTCTAGAGTCTCTTGTACTTTACTTTTGTTTTTTTATCTGTTGTTTGATTTTATTTGCAGGGTATACTAGGTTGTATGCCTAGCACGAGAAGCCAAGGCAATCCCTTAGCTCTACTCAACTTGGAGATCCATCTACTACCAAGAAGAAAGGCTCAAGTGAATGAGGATATTGAGGTTTAGGAGGAGATACATACGAACTAGGACATGGAAAGAGAGGAGAATCCACAACAAAGAGACAATAGGCCACAACTCAGAGACTTCAATGAAAATGCTTACGGGTGAAATCAATATCAGTTGAACCCAATGGCTATGGATGTTGCCATTGCTATAATACTGCCTCCTCTATCAGCAGATACTAAGTTCAAGGTATCAAGTGGATTGCTCCAAATACTCCAAAACCGCGCTCTATTCACAGGGCTACCTTCGGAGGATCCCCACCATCATCTTCAATATAGGGTGTTTGTTTGCAAGAGTGTCATGGGGACATAAAACCTTTCTCTTGATGTTGTGGGTTTGAGAGTGCTTCCACTATCATTGACTGGAAATGCATCTATATGGTTGTCTGAGCTTTCTCCTGGTATGATCACAAGTTTGGTTGAACTTTAGAGAGTATTCCTTGAAAGATACTTCCCAAGATCTAAGAAGTTAAAACTCAAGGACAAAATTAACAACTTTGAGCAATTGACAGGTGATTCTATTAGCACAACATGGAGAGGTTTACTAAATGATTAAATATGGTCCCTGATCACAAGATTCTGGACGATGCCTTGGTTGAGATTTTCTATCGGGCACTTGATGAGAATACTCAAGTTGTTGCCGATACAATCATGGGAGGCATATTCTTAGACAAATCAGCAAGGATGGAACAAGTGGCCAAAACAAATAGAGCATGGGGTCAATGAGAGCGGGGTGTGATGAAACTCTCTTGTGTAGTTATACCAATAGTGAGCAAGCAAAGGTAAACAAAGAGATCATAGAACAACTTGCTCAACTTCGCATAAGTATGGACTTGTTTTTAAAGAAAAATCAAGCAAGTGTTAAGGTAGTCACTCACTAACCTATGAAGGCTCCTACCTATGATGATCCATTCTTTGATAGGATGCATACTTTGTAAGCAACCAAGTGGAAGGTTTCTGAAACAACCCCCGAGGGTCCAATTCGGACTATTGGAGGCAAAACTCCGGGAATCAAGGTTGGAACTTCAACTATGATGGGATGTGTAGAGACAATCGGGATGGATACTATGAGAGAGATAGAGTTCCATAGAGAGAATAGGGGAGAAGAGAGGGCTTCGAGAATGGTCCTTATATGCCACTACACAACCGTGATGCTGAATCAAGCAGCTCCAGGATTGAAGAAATATTCGAAAAATTGTTGAAGCGAGCCAACTATCAAAATGAAATTTTAAAGGGAATGAAAGCAGATATCTCATGTATTAATCAAAAGATAGAATCTCACTCGGTGGCCATCAAGCAACTTGAACAACAATTTAGGCAAGTTAATTCACAATGGAACCAATACCAAAAGGGCATATTACCTAGCAACACAGTTCAAAATCCTAAGAATTAAAAGGCATTGCATGGCGGTTATGACTAGGATTGGCGAAAGTTTTGCGAGCCCTCTTTGCCGAAGGTGGAAAATAGGAACCGCAAGAAGAGGATGAAGGAAGAAACCCAGGCATGTAACATGGATGAGCAGCCCAAGAAGTATAAAACCTTTCTGTGGCCCCCTTCTCCTTTCCTTCAAAGGCTTGGAAAAAGAAAGGATGAAGGTATGTTTGAACAGTTTTTGTCAGTGTTAAAAAAATTGTCAGTTGACATCCCTTTAGTTGAGGCCCTTGATAAGATGTCAAGATATGCTAAATAGATGAAAGACTTAGTCAAACAGAAGCTGAATGTGAGCCAAGACCTCTACAAGAATGTTCAATGTTGTAGTGCCATCACTACAAAGTCCTTAGTGCAAAAGCGCAAAGACCCGGGTACATTCACCATACAATGCACTGTAAGAGAGTTAGCATTTGCTAAAGCTCTATGTGATTTGGGCGCTAACATCAAATTATTGCCCCTGGTCATATTCAGAAAGCTGGGTTTAGGGAGCTTTGTCCTTACAAAAATGTTGTTGTTGATGGCAGACACAACCATCTAGAAGCCTGTGGGGATCATGTATGACGTGTTGGTGAAGGTAGATAAACGTATATTTCCTGCAGATTTTGTTATACCTGACTGTGAAGTTGATTTTGCAGTTCCAATCATATTGGGAAGATCTTTCTTAGCCATAATCCATACATTAGTGGATATGGAGAAGAGTATACTGACTTTCTAGTTTTGGTGAAGAAGTAGTGGTGTTCTAAGTGTTCCAAGTAGGTCTGCAGGGTGGAAAGAGTAATGAGTTCCAAGTCATCTCAATGATTGCTATGGATGAGGATGACAAACCATAGATTCCGATAGAATTAAGGCTCCGGGTTGATCCTCTGGCAGTCGTGTGATGAACTTCAATGGTGACAACATTCCTGAATATGAGGAAATAGTGAATGCTCTTGGGGTGTCATTTGGCCCAAGGCGACAAGCAAGGTTGGAATTAGACTTATACAACAGGGAGACACCACCTACAAAACCCTCTATAGAAGTTCCATCGGAGTAAGAGTTAAAGGCATTACCATCACATCTGAAATATGCATATCTGAGAGAGAATAATACACTGTCTATCATTATTGCAGTAGATTTGGGTGAAGCCCAAACAGAAGCCCTAGTCTCAGTTCTCAAGTAGTACAAGAGAGCCATTGGATGGACAATTGCATACATTATTGGCATACCCCCTGGGATATGCACTCATAAGATTCAGCTAGTCAAGGATTACAAACCAAATATTGAGCATCAAAGGCGGTTGAACCACCCCATGCAAGAGGTTCGGAGGAAGGAAACCATCAAGTGGCTAGATGCAGGAGTAATCTACCCAATCGCTGACAGTCAGTGAGTGAGCCCAGTGCAATGTGTTCCAAAGAAAGAAGGTATCACTATGGTGTCTAATGAAAAGAACGTGTTGATCCCTGTGAGACTAGTAACCAGATGGAGTGTGTGCATGGACTACAGGAAATTAAATGCCTCTACAAAAAAGTATCATTTTTCCATGCCCTTCATGGATCAAATGCTCGACAGACTGCAGAAAAGGGATGGTATGACGAATATTCTGGGTACAATCAAATTGTTATTGCACCTGAAGATCAAGAGAAGATAACGTTCACATGCTCCTATGGTACCTTTGCATTTAAGACAAAACCCTTTGGACTTTGTAATGCCCCAACCACATTTCAAAGATGCATGATGTCTATCTTTTTAGGCATGGTTAAAAGTACTATTGAAGTGTTCATGGATGATTTCAGTGGCGTTGGCCAATATTTTGAAGAATGCCTTCTACATTTGCATGATTTGTTGCAGAGATGTGTCCAGAGTCATTTGATGTTAAATTAGGAGAAATGCCATTTCATAGTCAAAGAGGGCATCGTACTTGGTCATAGAATCTCGGGCAATGGAATTGCGGTGGATAGAGTAAAAATCGAGGTGATACAGAAATTGCCACCACCAATTTCAATAAAAGGTATCAGAAGTTTTTTAGGCCATACCGGATTCTACCGCTGCTTCATAAAGGACTTCTCCAAAATCTCCCAACCCTTGTATAAGTTTCTTGAAAAAGATGCAAAGATTGCATTTGATGATGCATGAATGCACGCCTTTAAAGAATTGAGAAGAAGGCTAACCACAGTATCCATTATTGTTGCTCCAGATTGGTCTCAACCATTTGAACTAATGTGTGATGCGAGTAAGGTTTCCACTCAGTGTGGTATTGGGTCAACGATGAGAGAGAGTCCTACATCCAATCTATTATGCCAGCAAAGCACTGAATGTGGAAAAGAAGAATTACACTGTAACCGAACAAGAATTGATCGTATTGGTATTCGTATTTGAAAATTTTTGTTCATATTTTTTTGGGAGCTAAAGTGATTGTGCATACAGACCATGCAACACTCAAATATCTGATGGCAAAGAAGGATGTAAAGCCAAGATTGATTACATAGGTACTTCTCTTGTAGGAACTTAATTTGATGTGATTGGTAGAAAAGGATCGGGAAATCAGGTTGTCGATCACCTTTCTAGATTGGAAGATGAGGCTATGTTGATATTTGATGATGGTCTAGACATAAATGACTCATTCCCAAATGAAAGGGATTGACAGCGTCACATGATCTTATACCTTGGTTTGCAGATTATGCTAACTATTTGGTGAGTGATATAGTACCTCCTGATTTGAATACCCATCAACGTCACAAGTTAATGAATGATGTAAAAAAGTTCTTCTGGGATGAACCATATTTATTTTGTATTTGTGCTGATGGGATCATCCATAGATATGTTCTAGAAATGGAGATGATGAGCATTCTTGAAGCTTGCCACTCTTCATTAGTGGGTGGCCATCACAATGGGGCTCGAACTGCTTACAAAGTGTTTCAATATGGCTACTATTGGCCGTCTATATATCAATACGCCCATGATTATGTAAAGTCTGGTGATAGATGTCAAAGAGAGGGAGGAGTTTCATGAAGGCATGAACTTCCTCTGAATCCTATTCCGATAATAGAACTATTCGACATTTGTGGCATTGATTTTATGGGACACTTTTTTAGCTCTCACGGTAACAAGTACATTCTAGTTGCAGTTTCTTATGTCTCAAAGTGTGTAGAGGCTGTAGCTTTACCAAACAATGAAGGTGAGAGTGTTACGAGATTTCTTTGAAGAAGTATCTTCTCAAGGTTTGGTACACCTCGGGCAATTATCAGTGATAGAGGCTCTCATTTCTGCAACCGACTGTTAAAAGCTCTCCTTGAAAGATATGGTGTGAAGCACCGGGTGGCCACCTCGTATCATCCCCAAACTAGTGGGCAAGTGGAAGTATCAAATAGGGAAATAAAGTAAATCTTGTCCAAAACGGTGAATGTGAATCATATTAATTAGTCAAGGAAGTTGAATGATGCTTTATGGGCCTACCGGACTGCCTTCAAAATTCCCATCGGAATGTGTCCATATCAACTGGTGTTTAGGAAAGTCTGCCACTTGCTGGTCGAATTTAGAGGGTATCTTAGTTGGCAAGCTTAAGTGGCAGAATTAATGCCACGTGGCATGCCACGTGGCCACTGTTAACTCTTGAGGGCATTTGTGGTCTCTTGAGTTAACAGCGGGGGTATTTTTTATCCCAAAATGTAACAGAGGGTATAAGTGATTTATTTTACTTAGTTCAGGAGCAATTTTGACCCTTTTCTGTTATTAAAATTCATACTATTCAAAATATGGATCAACCTTCGGTAGAGGTTGAGTTGGACACTTTTGATTAAATTAGTTGATAAACATGGATAAGGAAATCTATATTTATCAGAGAATTCAATTACTTGGGAGATCAAAACATTGAAAACACTTGCAATTTGATGGATAACAAAAGAAATGGGAGGAGCCTCCTCTCCATTTCCTCTATCTCCATTTTTCTCAAGTTTTCATCTTGCTGACTAAAACATGGTATAAGTGTTTTAATAGCTAAGATTTAATTGATAAAATGCATCTCTAACATAGTTTGATAAATATTTACCATTAAATTTAACTTATGTCATGTATCATTCATCAACATATGAACTTGAAGGAAATTGAGAGTGAGGAAATGGAGAGTA
>JAABOM020061987.1:0-10574 GCA_011800125.2 Solanum clarkiae
ACCCTCACTTGGTGATAACCTGATCTTAAATCAATTTTTGAAAAGCATTTGGCACCCTGTAACTGATCAAATAAATCGTCAATCTTAGGGAGGGGGTATTTATTCTTAATTGTCATCATATTCAATTGTCGATAGTCGATACATATTCTCAAGGTGCCATCCTTTTTGTGTACAAATAACACTAGTGCACCCCAAGGGGACACACTAGGTCTTACAAAACCCTTCTCTAATAAGTCTTTTAACTGCTCTTTTAATTCATGCAATTCTACTGGGACCATTCTATATGGACGGATAGAAATAGGTTGAGTGACTGGAAGTAAGTCAATACCAAAATCTATTTCTCGTTCTTGAGGTAATCTTGGAAGTTCTTCATGGAACACATCGACAAATTCATTCACTACTAGAACTGATTGAAGAGTTTGTGATTCTGCCTCTGTATCCCTCACTCTAACTAGATGACATATATACCCCTTGGATATTATCTTTCTTGCCTTAAAATAAGAAATAAACTTACCCTTTGGCACTCCAACATTGCCTTCCCATTCAATAACTGCCTCATTTGGAAAATGGAAGCACACTCTCTTGGTTCGACAGTCCACGGTGACATAGCAAGAAGCTAACCAATCTATACCCATTATAACATCAAATTCCACCATTTCTAGCTCAATTAGGTCAGCCAATGTGTCACTATCACAAACAGTTACTACGCAGTCATAATAAACCCTTATAGCCATAATAGATTCACCGGTTGGTGTAGACACTTCAAATGGTTTGTTCAATAGTTTGGATGTTATCTTAAGCTTCCCAACAACTAGTGCAGTGATGTATGATAGTGTAGAACCAGGGTCAATTAATGCATACAAATTATGTGAAAAGATGGATAATATGCCTGTGACTACATCAAGTGAAGCTTCCAAATTTTGCCGACTTCCCAGTGTGTAAGTGAGATTCAGGACTTCGCTAGAGCTAGCTGCCCCTCTAACACCTCTACCATGACCCATAGGTTCTTGTTTACCCCTACCTATTGGATGAACTAACGATGATGATTCAACAGATGACCCGGTAGATTGCGTTATATCACTCATGCGCCTAATCGGGCAATCTCTCATCATGTGCCCTAGCGCACCACACCAATAACAAACATCTTTCCCAACACGACATATACCCAGATGAGTTCTTCCACACTGTTACTACCGAATATCTTATTTTCTGTATACCTTGTCCCTTACCTCGTTGACCAAACTGATTACTTCTAGACCCTTGAAATTGTGGTGGAGCACTGGCTGCAGAGTAGGAGGATGATAGCCTAGGCAGTCTTTTAGAAACCGAGGCCTAAGCTCACCTTGGGGTGGTGTAAACTGCCTTGTAGACCTGGCCCTCTTGGATTGCACCTTTTCTACCTTTTGTGTCCTTCTCCTTTGCCTCTGATCCTCCAATTTTTGTGCAAAAGCCTGCATCCTCTCTATGTCCATATCTTTGTTCAAGGAAGCCATCGTACAGTGTCTGACCAGATACGTATCCAACCTATCTACATATCAATAAACTCTATCTGCCATAGTAGCAACTACATTAGGAGCATACCTTGCCAGGGAATTGAATTGGAGGCTATACTCCCTCATGCTCATATTCCCATGGTGGAGGTTCAAGAACTGATCTGCACGGGCCTCTCGGATCTCTAATGGCAAGTAATGGTCAAGAAAGGCCTCTTTGAATTCTTTCTAGGTAGTTAGAGGTTCATCTATGCCCTTACTTCTAAGCTTCATACCACAATATAGCCACACCCTTTAACCTATATGTCACTAACTCGACAACTTCTGTACCACTCACGTGCATAGCATCTAAAATGCGCTAAATCTGATCAATAAAGTCTTGAGGATCTTCATTAGGATCTGACCCAGTAAAGGATAGAAGGTCCAAATTAAAAAAATCATGTATCCTTGTGCCAGCTGCCCTATTTGTACCGCTTGTACCCATAACTAGACCTTCCTTCCTTTGACCTTGACCAGCAACTATACGAGTCAATAGCTGGACTGCGTTTCTCAAATCTCGTACGGTAGCATCAATAGGTGGTTCTGGGGGAATTTCACTACTCTTGGTTTCATCAGGAACTGAAGAAGTTGGAGATGTCTGTGACAGAGACTCCTCTTGAACCTCATTTCATTGTCTAACCTGAATTGCTATACCAACCACCACTTCTACTCCCTTCCCTTTACCTTTATTTTTCCTGGTTTGTAGCATACTTGCTTTACAAAATAATTTAGGAGTTAGACATAATACACCTATTATACTTATCTTTATGGAACGATCTAAAGAATGAAAAGAAAGTAACAACTCCTAAATGCCACGCAGCCTCCTTCTTATAAATGTGGTGCACAACAAATTGATAAACAAGATTCTACATAGACACAATTTTGTAGACTCCCTAGGATGACCCGCTCTAATACGACTTCTGTCACGCCCCAAGTCCCTTTGGGGCGGACTGGCACCCATTGCCGATAAGGCCCGGGAGAACCAACCTATATCTATGCGCTTTCTATACACATTATAAGGGATTTCTACATTTTACGTGCTTTTAAGAAATTAAACAGTGATAACAAGCCAAAAGGAAATGCATATGGCTAGGCCGTTGGGGCCACGGTGTTTAAAGTACGAGATAGGACTACACTTTAATTTACATAGTCTACAAAGCCTCTAGATAAGGAAAAGTGAATGATAAGGTTTGGGACAGGCCCCGCCTTAGCTAACTGTACAATACAAACATATGAGCTTTAGACATGCAAAGCTCCGAAGCGACCTAGAGCTTGGTAACAACAGCTGGATATCCTGTACTCCTACTAGGGAGATCTCCTAGCACCTATACCTACAGCATGAAATGCACGTCCCCCATAAGGGACGTCAGTATGATATAATTACTGAATATGTAAGGCAGGACATATTGTACATGAAGTAACAACTCAAATGAAACCATGCATTGGTGTAAAATTAGAGACCACCCTTGGCTATACTTTAGGATCATGTACTTTATGTTCTTTATATTACTTTACCTTTACTGTATAGTTTGTGCACAACTTGTAATACAAATGACCAGCTGATCAGTGGTAAACTGTATCGGGATCGTCCCTGGCTAGGTGATTCTTCCACCCCTCTGGTTACCACCCATCAATAAACAATATACTTTATCTTTCAGTTACCTTTGAGATGATTCTTTTGGTGGTCACAATATTGGAGCTGTAAGACTGTAGATATAGCATGTGACATGTAGATAATCATACAAGAAAATATGACAACAAAAAGAGTACGTTACATAAATAATGAAATGCGTATTAGATGAAATAACTAGTGAACTTTGTTGGGCAAAAAGAACCCATGTAAGTTTGTATCCATGTATGTATACATATTTGATGGTGACTATGTATGGGAGCATATGAACATGTGCAAGAGTGCAGACACAGTTAATAGTTGTTTCGGAGTTGGTAAGCACCGTTATGTGCCAAGGAAGGATCTATGTTTCATGCAAAACAATGCGAAATCAAGTAGCCTTACATACCTCGTTGTATGACCTCGTTACTACCTCGAGATAACCTTCCCTTCCTCCAAGTATTTATCTACAATATAGTAGGCAATAATACTAGTATTAGCAGTGAAGAAACACTTCTTGGCAGCGGAATATCACAAAAACTAGCACCGAGGTAGCAAGCCTATAATTAGCGACGCAAACGCATTCCTTCAATATTTTCACTTATAATCGTATTTTCTAACACACATTTATATGTACACATTATGTGCAGCCTATTTTAGTGCCAAAATAGTCTTACAATAGCCCATAAAGCACAACACATAACAATTCTACACAAACTACAAATGGACAACATAATGTTACCTCCCTTCGCTACATTTCGACGTCAACAATTCTATACCTGTTCCAACTCTAACAAACTGTTCTAACAACATCTATACATAAAAACAGCCTTGAAATAGTCTCAGAACAATAACAAATTAGTCATTAAGGATGTGAGGCAATAGCCTTCCATCCAACAGCCCACAAGTTCATACTAAGAACACAATTGTGATATCATATAAGGACTCACTTTTGTGGACTATAAAAGTGGTGAAGCATCCTGGTTACATTACTATAAAACTAGCCTTTGTGAAATACATAAGTATTACTTCATAATACAACCAACCAAGTAGATAAAAGCCTCTTTATTAACAAGAGAAGTGGACAACAGTCCTTAGAATACAAGCTTTCCAGAATTTCCAGCACAACATACTAGCATATACTTCTTGTTTTTCATGAAGAAACCATACTGAATACACAACTATAATTACTTACCTTTTTCTTCAAGATTCATCCTTCCTTCAAGAACCCTATAGGGTTGTGTTAGCTGCTTTGTAAAGTGAAGTAAGGAGAAAAAGATAAGTCATTAGGAAGATGAAATTTTTCTCCAAAGTGAAATGACTTATGGGCTGTTTTGAGCCCTTTATAAAGGGTCTTTTGTCCGACTTACTCTTGGACTCTTGATCACCTAATACCACATATTATTAAGCTAGTTATGCAGCAGCTTGGCCCTTACACTTGGGCATAATTGGGTCTGAAAGTTGATGGGCTTGGGCTGCCCATTTTCCAACTTTCTCTTCACTGAGTTTGGGCCTAAATGGTTTGATGTATTTGGGATATTTTTATATTCTTCTTGGGATGAAAATATATTCCATATGTGATGTTAAAACATAGGCTAAAGTTACACCTTTAACACGGACTTTATTCGTAATTGGACTTGGACAAATCCAATGTAGGGCCTCGTCTCTATTTAGCTAGCTTCTTAAGTCCTACAAGCACCTCAATACTCTTACTTCATTTAAGGTTGTGATCTCCTCAATTTGACACTAACATGTATATACTCGACCCTCTTAAGCGTTAGACGCACATATCCCCCTATAACATGAGATTCGAACACTTTTAAAAATGGGTGCTAATTTGAACAAACCATATCATGTATCATTTTCATATTACTAATATTGTAAGGTGTGAGGTGTTACACTATACCTTTAGAAAATTGAGGTGCATGAGCGCAATTATCCAACTTATGACCTTGAACTAGCCATTGTGGTGTTTTCCCTTAAGATTTGGTGTAATTATCTCTACGAAGTTCATGCTGATGTATTTACTGACCACAAGAGCTTGCAGTACGTGTTCACTGAAAAGGACTTGAATCTGAGATAACAGAGATGGCTTGAACTTCTTAAAGATTATGATATTAGTGGTCACTATCATCCTAGGATAGCCAATATGATGGTCGATGTTTTGAGTAGGATGACCACGGGTAGTGTAAGTCATGTTGAGGGTGAAAACAAAGAGTTAGTAAAAGCAGTTCATAGGTTGGCTAGATTGGGTGTTTGGTTCAATGGCACTAGTGATGGTGATGTGTTTGTTTTTTGTAGGTCTTAATCTTCCTTGGTGGTTGATGTGAAGTCCAAGCTAGACCTTGATCCTACCTTAGTTGAATTGAAGAGTCTGGTTGAAGATAACAAGGTAGAGGTCTTCTCACAAGGGGAAGATGGTATCCTTAGATACCAAGGTCGATTGTGTGTATTAGATGTAGATGAGTTGAGAATTTTCATTCTGCAAGAAGCCCACAACTCTCATTATCAAAATGTATCGTGATTTGAAAGAAGTGTATTGGTGGGGTGGTATGAAAAAGGACAAAGCCAACTTGTGGACGAGTGTCCAAATTATCAACAAGTCAAAGATGAGCATCAAAGGATCGGTGGCCTAGCTCAAGATATTGAAATCACAACTTGGAAGTAGGAGGAAATCAATATGGACTTCACTGTTGGGTAGCCCCGAAATCATAATCAATTTGATTCTATTTGGGTGATTATGGATCGTATGACTGAATCGGCCATTTCTTACCAATCAAGACTTCATATAGTGCTGAGGATTATTCAAGGTTGTACATTTGTGAGTTGGTCCGGTTACATGGGTTCCCTTGTCAATAATATCAGATTGTGGTCCTCCATTCAATTTTTATTTCTGGAAGTCATTCCTTTATTCACAAAAAGATGGTCAAGCCGAAAGGACCAACCAAACATTGGAGAATATGTTGAGAGTCAAAGCCTTGGAGTTTAAACGTAATTGGGATGATCATTTGCCACTTGTTGAGTTTGCATATAACAATAGTTATCATTCTAGCATTGAAATGGCCCCATTTGAAGCTCTTTATGGTAGGTGGTGTAGACCACCAGTTGGTTGGTTTAAGGTAGGTGAAAAGGCCTTATTAAGCCCAAACTTGGTTTTGGAGGCTATGGAGAAGGTGAGGATGATGAGAGATACATTGAAAATGGCTCAAAGACGACAAAGGTCATATGTGGATATAAGAAGGACAAATCTTGAGTTTGATGTGGGAGATTAGGTGTATCTCAAAATATCACCCCTGAAGGGTGTGCATTTTGGTAAGAAGGGTAAATTGAGCCCAAGGTTTGTGGATCCTTACAAAATTTTTAAAAATGTTGGTAAGGTAGCTTATGAACTTGAGTTGCCTAATAAGATGGAGTTGGTGCACCCCGTTTTCCGTATGTCTATATTGAGAAAGTATGTGGGTGACCCAAATTCTATAGTGCCTTTGGAAGCTGTAGCTTTTGTGGAGGATAACTTGACATATGAAGAAGTTTTGGTAGAAATATTGGATCGACAAGTAAAGAGATTGAGGAACAAAGATGTAGCATCTGTCAAAGTTCATTGGACGAGTCAACAAGTCAAAAGTGCTACTTAGGAAGTTGAAGTGGATATGAAGAAGAGATATCCTTATCTCTTCCATCCTGCTAAAGCCTAAGGTAATAAGTTAATCCAATCTATGGTGTCATGTCATATACCTTTCTATGTCGTATTGCATGCATACATACTCATAATGACATGTTTCGAAAATGTTTGATGTATAAGTTTGAGATTCATGAAAATGATGTTTAAGTTGCATTGATGCATTTATATTAGTGATGAAATTTGTCTTGTTACTCCTTTCAAGCATGTTTCCATCACATTCGATGACAAATGTTCCCAAGGAAAAGATATTGTAATTCCAAAGATCTTAAGCTAGAACCCGAGTCATTTCTTATACACGTATAGGATCAATTTCATGAAATCTAATATGGTGGGAACAATTTCTAGGTATTCAAAGTTGATTACATATGGTTTGGTGTTATGAGGCATCTCTTAGATCGAGCTAAGGCCAAAGGATTCCAATGGGCTAAGTTTTGGTGTAATTTGCATAAGGGTCAACTTCAAATGTGTATATCTCACAACACATAATGAATTAGGTGACAAACTACCTACCAAATTGCATGTATTTGAATTAGATTTCCAACGAATCCAATTTCGTCTTATTATGAGTTTGGAGTAAAATGTTATGATCATTTTACTGAAGCTTGTCTGGGCTGTCGCAATGGGTGACAGTCAGTTTGACTACCAAATGCATTTGGTGATCTACCAAAGTGGTCACAAAATTACTTCAAAAGTCACAAGAACTGTCAAAAATGGCAGTTTAAAGGTTCCATTTGGCATACCGCCAAATGGTTCAGCGATAGGACCTATAGACCACCGATTTCGTTGTTGGGACACATTAAAATTTCATTTTTTTGACCTTTTGATGTTAAATTTACTTTCTCAAGAAGGATTCTTACCTATTATCCCATGTACATCTTTCTAAATCCTAATTGTTATATATTCAACCCTATTCCTGTCTCAACCACTCCTAAATTCCTCTCGAATATCTCAAGTTTTCTCCCCCAATACTCATCCAAATTTCTAGGGTTTTCAAAACCACTCCATCAAAGACTAAGCTTCCAAAGTGATTCCTTCAAGTCTCCTCAAGCTTCCTTCAAGTAATTTCGAGGTCAAACATATATGGTTTGATTCCTGGTTTCATTTCAACCAAGAAGTCCTTTTCGAAAACTAAATCTTGAATTACAATTTTTCAATCTTTAATTTATGGATAATTGCATATTAACTGATATTTTCTTAGATTATGATTATTCATGCATTTTTATGATTATTTAGGTTTATCTATCAAGTTTTACATAATCTAATTCAAGCATTATGAATTTGCTTGACTTAACCTGATCTACACGTTCAAGCTTGGAACTCTTTTATGGGTAATAAAGATGATTCGGAAGTACAAAACTCTAGTATTGACTCAATGTTCCCCAAATCCCATAACTCCTCTAATAATATGCTGATAATTACTGATGATAAAGTTGAAGGAAGGATGGTTGGGAGGGAAAAGGAGAAACTTACTAATCTGTAGGAAGGGGCACCTAAGGGGGGAAATCTTTCTAATGTTTTGCATGGAAACCAATCCATTGACCTTAGGATTGACCTTACAGCTTCTGCAACCCCTTACATTGCTTCATTACAAAACTCAGTTAGGGCTGGTTTGTCTCATGTATTAATGAAGGACTCAATAATAAAAGGATGCAGAATGTTGACCAAGAAGGTGTCAAACATGGAGATGATAATAGAAATATAAGATATGTATAACCAAAGGCAGGGTTTGTCACCCCTGTCAATCATTCTTATCCTAGGAAAGTGTTAGATAGGCTAATGATCCAATCATGAAACCTCCTAACAATAAGTCTCAAGATAGGATGAGCAAGAAGAAGAGGGATGCTATCAAAAGTCAAAAGTTAAGAAAAGCTAAATAATCTAAGGTCAATCCTCTCCCTCAACAGAGTGTACAACCTAATCCTACTACTTGCAAATAAGTTTGTAAACTCAATGCTATCAAGGATGAATATGAGGTACTCAACTTTGAAGATAAAGTAGATCAGGATGCTGAATCTATTGAGGACAATGATGATGATGAAACAAGTATGCATCTGATCAAGGCCTTTAGATCCACTCTATAGAATGTTATCCGAGAAGAGATACAAGAATCCACTGATAAAGAAAGGTTATCTCCTTTAGAGGTAGAATGGTTAAGAGGCAAAGTAATAAGCATCCTCCAAGAAGTACATCTGCTAACTTAAGCAAACCCAACACCAGATCCAGAAGTAGAATTTTATAATGATTAATTCTATCGGTTGGAATGCTAGAGGTGTTAAAACCAAGCGCTCTCTGTAAAGACTCCACAATCTCAGAAAAATATACAATCTTGGGTTAATTGTTGTATTGGAACCCTTCTAAAACAACTCTTTTCTCAATAGTTTCAAACTTCAATTATGTATGGACTTCGCTGCCTGCAATCCAAATGGTAAAATTTGGATTTCTCAGACTTCTGACTATACCTGTAACATCTTGGAGATTGATAAGCAACATATTACTTGTGAGTGTCATCATATTAGTTTACCTAAAAGGCATCTGGTATCTTTCATCTATACTAAGTGTAGACACTACCTTAGAAAACCTCTTTGGGACAGACTACTTGATTTGTCAAGAATGGGTATACCATGGTTCACTATTGGTGACTTTAATGTTATTACTACCCATGAAGAAAGAAAAGGTGGTATCATATACAACATGAATAAGAGTTTTGACTTCTTAAGTATGATTGAAGCCATTGGCCTGTTTGAGTTGGTCTTTAATGGCCAACATTATACTTGGTGCAATTATGGAGCTTAACATCCTAGGGTGTGGAAAAGGCTTGATAGAGGTGAATGACAAGTGGTTAGAGATCATGCCCCAAACTACCATTGATCATCTTCCTTCTATGGGGTATAATTTGTAACAGCCCACATCTTACCATACTAATACTATACAAATGAAATATGACATGATTTGGTTAAACTAGCACTAATTTTTAAAAGTGTTTGAATCTCGTATTAATGGGCTATATGTGCTCCCTGGATGAAGCCACTTCACCAGAAGAGTCCAACAATGGTGATATGTGTCAACCTAAAGGGATTGCACAATCTTACTTAGACACCTATTACGAATAGGAAGTAATGATCTCTAAAGAAAATAGAGGTTCAAAGAAAAGGAATTATTTCCTTCACAGATGAACTACTATTCCTATAAGGAATCTATGTAGGGACTGTATATTTCCCCTCTTTTGGCAAGATAGTCAAATGTATTATTAGTAGGTATGCCCACTTGTCTATGTAAGTGTTTTCTTTTAAAGAAAAACATGCATCCTCGGGCCCCAAGAGAAATAATCTTATCTTTACTTTTGACCGCCCACTTAATTTGTCGTCCAAATTGAGCCGTCCCTTTTGACTTTAGTCATGCATTTTCTTTAGGTCACATCAGACCCCACATTTTCTGTCGGCAGCTTCTTAGCTGTCCAGCTATAGGCACTAGATGCTTTTACTTTTATAAGAAGTCTATATAAGACTCTCAATTGTATCTTTAGAAGGCAGCGAAAATTTTAGGCACCCTCTCTCCCTTTAAAATTCTCTAGCCTTCTTGTAATCTTACAAGCTTGTAATCTTTCAGTTTATGAATAAACACTTGTGATTTAAGTACAACAACAACAACAACATACCCCAGTGCCTTAAAAGGCTCCCGCACATTGCAGGGTGAGGGGGGGTCAGATGTACGCAGCCTAACCCCTATGTTTAAAAACATAAAGCGGCTGTTTCCAGAT
>JAABOM020061988.1:0-10574 GCA_011800125.2 Solanum clarkiae
CTTTAGCTGATTGTCATTCTTGTTGCAGCTTATATGAATGGATTTTGCGTCATTTGCATCATTCGCGAGATTGTTGACGTTTCAATGTTTGGTGACTTTTTATATGTCTCGCCAATGAAAATTGTTAGCCACTTGAGAGGTATCCTTTTTCATATCTTATTTGTGATTTAACATGAAAGATATCCCCCATCTTGCGCACGCACACAGAGGTGAGTGGGTTCACGTGATCCAATGCTTCTATCTCTAAACCACATATAGGTATCCCTAGTCATTTATATATTGATTTTAATTTTATAGCAAGCTTCAAAACAACATTCTCATAAATGAAGTACATGGAAAATAATTTGGCGTAATAGGATGAATGGTTGTTGAGCTTTCTATATAGAGCACATTCACCTCTGTAAATAACGTTCCTATTATTTATTATTTTCAAAGTAAAATAACTTCTTAAGGTCAATTGTAAAAAGCATGGCATTTTTTTTCGTTAAGTTATAGTTTGTTCGTCAATTTGTTGATATCGTACAACTTTTTTGTGATTGCATGTTTTGTGCCTCTCCACCAACTTTGTACCTTATATTTCTTTTTGTTCCTTACGTTGAGAAAATATCAGATTTTTCATCCAATTTCGTTCGGCACCAACAGCAAGATGCACATGAATTCTTACAGTGCTTTCTCAATAAACTTGAAAGCTGTTGTAATAATTTAGAGCCAAAAGACACGGCACCTGTCAACATTGTGAAGGAAGCCTTTGGTGGTCGCCTTGTGAGCAAGGTAAGCATACATTTAAATTGCATTTGCATGTTTGTTCTCTGTATTTTTGTATTTGTAATATTTTTACTTGAGTTGAGGGTCTACTGTAAACATCCTCTATACCTTCCAAGGTAGAGGGCGACTTGTGGGGTTACACTGGATATGTTTGTTATTTGTATGTGTAGTTTGTGAATAAGAAATTTCTCAATTTGCAGCTGCGCTGTTGCAACTGCAGTCATTGCTCTATCACATATGAGACTTTAGTCGACCTTAGCTTGGAGATTAATGACGTTGACAGTGTCCCAGCAGCACTAGAGTCTTTCACTAGAATTGAGAAACTCGAGTTTTCTTGTGAAAGATGCAAGGTACGGGTGCCAGGTGATAAACAACTCCTGCTCGATCAGGCCCCTTCTGTTGCTACCCTTCATTTGAAGAGATTCAAAAATGATGGGTGTGTCGTTCAGAAGGTGAACAAGCATGTCTCATTTCCTTTGGAGCTGGACTTGCTTCCTTATACAAATGATATCCACAATGTGAGTATCTATTATTAATGAGCTGCATTTCAACTTTTATCTTTTGGTAGCAGTTACATGATGTTTTTCCATTTCTCAACAGGTAGAAATGAAATACGATCTCTATGCAGTTATAGTGCATGCTGGATTTTCACCCTCTTCAGGACACTATTACAGCTTCATTCGTTGTGCTCCAAATGAATGGTACAAATATGATGACAACCAGGTACGGAAATAAGGAAATGGTGTCGTGACTTATAGCTTATTTGGCCAAGCTTCTAGTGTTTGCTTATTTTGAAAAGAAGTGATTTTGAGTTTACAACAAGTAATTTAATATTTTCTTTCATTGTCATAGGTTCTTTGGGTTCACAAAGATCTTGTTTTGGCAGAGGAGGCATATATTATGTTTTATGCAAAGAGAGGCACTCCGTGGTTCTCAGATTATATTCAAATCCACACGCCCTTCATAGATCCAGCTATAATCTATAAATCTAACCTCCCAGATGTCGGTGTATCCAATGATGCTACAAACAAGACATCTTCTAAGCCTGAACTCGACAAGATTGTGCAGATGTCGTCTACTCCCCGACCAGAAATATGTCGATATTATTCTACTAGTAAACTAAGCTTCTACATCTATTGGCTTACTATATTCGATTAAATACTGTTCAAACACCTACTAACTAGTTTTTTTAATAACATTAGGAGATCAGGTTTATTGCAAAGATCAATCGCAAGATGTGGAAATAAAGCAGGCGCATTCACGAGACGAAGAACTCATGGATACATTGCACAGTGGCTCACATAATGAAAGTTATATGAACCAAAAGAAGAGGAAAATGGAAGATTCTCCAAGTAGAGATGATACAAGTTCATCCTATTATACAAGTTCGTCTGATGATACAAGTTCATCCTATTATACAAGTTCATCCGATGATACAAGTTACATGTTCATCCCTTGATACAAGTTCATCCCTTGCCTTTGAATGGATAGCTTGTAACTGGAAAAGTTTGAACTTACAGAATAACCTTTTATATATGATACTTTGGGTTTGTGAAGGCGAATTCAAAATTTTGAATTTGTAAATTCAAAAATGGAAACAGTATCGTATTGGATTTTGGAGAAATTATTATTTGTACATATACAATGATTTTTGTTTGGATATCTTTCCCTTAGCCTTTTGAGTGAGATCAAAGTTAGTATTTTCTCATGTAGAGTTTTGACTAATTACTGTGTTATGTCGAACTTGCAATTAGAATAATATTCAAGATGTGTGTGGGGTAAATAGAAAAATATTCTCTATTATTTTCACGTTTTGGTCAAATATTTTTGAAAGTGAACTTCTTTAAAATGTGCAAAATGATTTAATTCTGTAATGAAAGTAGAATTGACATTCCATTGTGTCCTTAACACCATCCAACAGACCAACGCACCTCATCTTCACCCCTCTCCCTCCCACCATCCTACACCCTTATCTTTCTACCCCACTATCTCCTATGGCATTTTTCTTGATAAGATATTTTTTGTTTATCTACTGAAAATAAGAAAATTAAATAAGAAACCAATCTAATTATTTTTATCTAAAAAACATACTTTTCATGAAAAACATTTTCCGTTTGTACTCTTGAACTGATCTGAGTAGTTTTTCGATAACTAATTGATAAGACCCTAATGATATACTCATGACTGGCCAAATCAAAAACATAAAATGAGGTCGATAACAATAGTATAAAGCAGCTAAATTTATTGAAAATATTCAAACAAACACTTAAAGGAGCGATGAGCTCCTAAGGTAATATAACAAGGCGTTAACACCACCAATATACAACAATAAAAATCAAATTAATAAAAGATAAAGGGATGCCAAAGTACCACAATATCAAAGGCACCACAACATGGCTCAAAAATCTACAAAATGATACTAAGACGTGAAATTATGAAGGAGGATTGTAAAAATAGTATTACCTCAACTAAAATATCTGAAATGAGAAGCTTAAGAATCTGCCTCGTTGCAGCAATAAAAAACGGAGCCCAAATCGACAGAAGAATTATACCACAACGATGAGCTTGCAATGTAGAGTAACTTCTGTTAATCTTCCGAGTTGAGAAGCTAAGCGCCCAAGGAGTATTTGAAACATTTAGTTACGATTTTTCTGGGTTTTCATCCGTTATCAATGGAAAAAAGACGAAGAGAGTGGTCTTTTTTTAAAGACCACTAACTTATAGCTAGAGGGACCCCCTTCAAGATGTCTGCTTATGCAATCTCGCCTAAATGTGAATATCTCTTTTTTTTTTTTAAGTTGTAAGGGTAAACAATTTAGTGGGTCGGAAACTAGACTCGTGGATTCGATTTGGTCTTTAAATTCGAACTCCTTATATACTAAAAGAAAATTGTTGAGACGTTTAACTCAAAATTTTAGAGAATTTCTCAACAACATTTACAATAATTTTTGTCGACTTTTATTTTGTGACTTTTTTTACTTTAAAACTTAATATACAAACTTTGTGCAATTAAATTTCCTCATGAAACATCCTTCCTAATATGTTAAAATTTCCTAATCTTAATCCGAAAGTATGAGTTAATTCCATCATTCAAATTAATGGAGTGTCAACATTCATTAAATTTGAGAAAATTGATTAACAAAGGGTAAAACAAGGTACATATATACATTCAATAACAACAATATTTTTGTTTTTTTGATAACTATGACGTCCAAATTAACTTTTAACTTTTGACTAATAGTAGAAAATAATAATTGTTATCTTTCACTACATAACATACATGTCGAATTACTATCAAAGCTTGAATAATTGAAGTATTTTTTTTTTGTACTTTCACTAGAATTTGAATGTGTGAACTTAACATCATCCCTACAATTTTTTTTTTATAATTATAGTGTCTGAATTAATTCACAAACTTTAATTAATAGCTAGTACGAGATAGTAATTGTTACCTTTAATGCCCCCTAATTCCTTCTGCTTAATCTGGAATAGATGCACAGAGGATGCTAAGAAAAGACTGAGAAAAACTACAGAAGAAGGATTCACGAGGGTCATTTATGACTTATAGACAGGTCTACGACTCGTAGAATGGGTCTTGTAAAACCCTAGATGACTTGGTGAAATTTTCTAAGTCTGAGGCCTATATACGAGAGGTGGTTTATGACTCGTAGAACCATTTACGATTCGTAGAGGAGGCTTCGTGACAAATTCCAGTAACTCAAACTTCAAGACCCCTTATTTACGAAGAGGTAATTTACGACTTGTAGAACATTTTACAACTCGTAAGAAAGGTCTCGTGCCAATTTCCAGTGGCTTAGATTTTCAGGTTCCTTATTCACAGAAGGCTATCTACGACCCGTAGAATGCTCTACAACTCTTAGATGGGGTCTCACAGACTTAGGCGTTAGTTTTTATGAGGGGTATTTTTGTCCATTTCAATCCCTGTTTAATTAAATCCTTAGTCATTTTATGCTTGAATAAAACCTTAAAACAGAACCCTAGATGTATCATTCACCATTCTTCACCATAAGGGTTTCTTGAGAGCACTAGAAGAGGGAGAAGAGCAAGAGTTCTTGATTCTAGCACGAGGATTCATTGAAGTTTGATTGTTTCTTCTATTCCCTGGTATGTAAGGCTTGCCAAAGTGTGGACTACCTTCTTCCACACGCCCCTTCATCTTCTCGAGTCAAGATTTTGAAAAAGAGTTGAGATTTAGAAAATTCTATTATTCAAATACTAAAATTCTCGTATTATTATGAATTCCCATGATACAGTATGAGTTATTTGTCGCATTACATAATTTCTATATATGAAATTGAGGTAAAGTTTTATACTTGATAGAATGAGCCCTAAGTCATATGATTTTATGAAATTTTACACATGTCACTGAGTTGAGGTTGAGGTTGAGTATCTGATTTGAGAAATTTGAGTATGATTGAGTGTGAGAAGCATGTTGCATTGAGTCATATACATTACTAAATACATGATTACCTTACTTACACTACATGATGAGTCAATTTGAGTGAGTCTAAATGACCTTTTGAGTCTGAGTTGCATTTGATGATTTGCATAGATTGAATGAGTTGATGAGTAACTGAGATGAGATAACCCAATAAGGTTGAATTTTGAGTTGATTGACTGAACATTGAGGATTGAGTTGATTGATGAATTGAGCATGTTTTATTCTTGGGAGGAGTATCGAGCAACAAGCTTGGAACGAGTAAATATCTACTTTAACCCACACAACTACGTTTCCAGCGTAGGATAGTCTTACAGCCCGTTCTGGTGACTCTCATCCCAAAAGTGGACACTTATTATGGATCCAAGAGAGAGTTGATGATCTTTTACCATGGCACATCTAGGATGGGCGTGGCAATGATGTCACCTTCATTGGGCATTACCAAACTAAAGGTGATGGGATTGGATATCGGTTAAGAGAAACTCCTAAGCATCATTGATTGAGCATGATAATTTGAAACTGAGTATATTTTTATTGAGTATATTTTTAAAGCAAGACGTACTTTAAACTTGCATGTATTGAGTCAAGCATGAGTTGTTGAGTCGAGATGAGTGAGTTGAGCTTTATTTTCTTGAGCTATTTTACATATCAGTATATTTCATGCACTAACATCAATTTGGGCCTTCATTGTTTTATGATGCATTTACCGGTGATAGAGGACTTTATTCTATGCATCGTTGAGGTCCGGAGCAGTACACTTCCAGAGTTAGTGTGCCCTCCTTACTTTCCGAAGGAGCCTGTCACGCCCAAGAAGGTACCTTAGACGTGGTTGGCACCTAGAGACTATTGCTAGTCCCCAAGTGAACCACTTGGCCTCATCACATTCATTTAATCAGTAACTCAAGACAATCAACGGAAGAATAAAGAAGGTAATGGGCACATCTCATCTAGTCACAAAATAATATTATAAATAAAAGGGATAGTAGAAGAAACTAGCTCAACAAGTCTTAACATCAACATTCAACTCTAGTCTATGAAGCCTCTATCACTATCAAGTGATGCCAATGACAGACCCATGGCTACCTTAAAATAAAGTAAAGTTGATCAAATCTAACTCTAAATGCAAGATGAAAATAAATATAATGATTCCTAATCCATACATCTACATCATGAAATGATGCAATGGCGAGTGGCATCAGTACGATGAATGTGCGGTATGTAAAATAACTGAATGAAACAGAAATAAGTAGAATAATATGGAATAATATCAACTCAAAAAGATAACCAATCAAAATGTCAAATGTTTATCTGAAGCAAGAATAAGGAGTAGACAATGACTCATCAATATCAACCAAGACTTATACCATTAACTCACATCTGAGTACTATCGGTGGGGAACCTATCTGGGAGTTTCTTGGACCTACAACCATCACCTATGAGCCGGTGATGATACAATGAAGCGATATCATTGCGGCATCTGCCCAGTACCTTGCCGGGGTGAAAGGGCGTGGCATCTTTGGATCCACTATAACATCAAGTCCTCTTTTAGAACTAAGGAAACATCCATTTTTCACAGTCCAATCCTCTCCTATTCTGGCTAAGTAGTTATGAGTTCGAGTGAGACTCACTCTGACTCATTTTGGTGCTCGATACTCCTCGTAGGACTCATATGCTCATAAATATCAAACATCAAGATTTCCCACTATTTAGTTTCTTTGGGACAAAGAACAACAACTCTTCTCATCAACCATCAAATCAATGGATTAGGAATATTTTTTTGAGATTAAGTCTATAATTGATTTCTTCTGTGTAATACTAATCGATAGGACCACGTTCAACCTCTTTAAGACTCTAAGGATATCAATCTCATCAACATCATCGTCAATACACTCAATTCAGGACTAGAACCACAACAACAAGCACATTTATATCATTAAGGCTCTAGACTTATCTCCTAAGTTCATTCTTACATGCTTTCAAAAGTTAACATATAGGTTTTATACAATATATGATGGAAAATATTCAATTCAAGAAAACAAGTTTATGATAATCATCAACGTATGAAAATACATGTAAGTAATATAGTTTTCAATGATTTAATCAAGATAATACTTCAAGAATCATGTATGGGGATGCATGGACTCTCAACTCATCTATGACCATCTATGGGGCACAAGGGAGGCCCAATCCTCTGCCATAACACCACCAGTTAGGGGTAACCAGATTGAGAGGTGCTGCACGAGGGGTCGATAGTGGGATAAACCGTTTGTATGCGATGGGAAACCAACAAGACCAGGAGGTTGCACCAGATGTTGTGACAGGTATACTTTGAGTTTTTACCTTTCCTTGCTATGCTTTACTTGATCTGGGTGCAACTTGTTCTTTTGTGATGCCATATGTGGCTGGTAGACTTGAGATCCTTCCTAATTGTTTGTTTGAGCCATTTTCTATTTCTACTTATGTTGGTGAGTCCATTTGAGCTGATAGAATCTATAGAGATTGTGTGATGTCTATCTATCATAGGGATACTCTTGCTGATTTGATTGAGTTAGACATGGTCGATTTTGATTTGATCCTTCGTATAGACTGGCTTCATGCCTGCTATGCCTCTGTTGATTACAGAACCTGGACTGTCAAATTTCAGTTCCTGAATGAGCCTGTTATTGAGTAGAAGGGAGATTATGTTGCGCTGAAGGGTAAGTTTATTTCTTACCTCAAGGCCCAAAGACTGATCTCTAAGGGATGTTTATTAGATCATGTTGATGCCCCTTCACTTGAGTCTATTTTGATCATGAGAAAGTTTCCTAATGTATTTCCTAAAGATCTTCTCGGAGTCCCTCCTAATAAGAAGATCGACTTTGGAATTGATGTTCTTCCTAACACCCTGCCTATTTCCATTCCAACCTATAGAATGGACCCTACGAAGTTGAAAGAGTTAAAGAAGCAGTTAAGGTACTTACTAGAAAAGGGATATATAAGGCCGAGTATCTCTCCATGGGGTGCTTCGGTCTTGTTCATGCTAAAGAAGGACGGTTCCTTGAGGATGTGCATTGACTACCGTCAGTAGAATAAGGTGATAGTCAAGAATAAGTATCTCCTTTCGAGGATTGATGACTTGTTTAACCACTTCAGGGTGTCACTATTTTCTCCTAGATAGACCTCACATCAGGCTATCACCAACTGAAAGTGAGAGAGTGTGATATCCCGAAGATGGCTTTCCAAACTCGATATGGTCACTTCGAGTTCTTGGTGATGTTATTTGGGTTGACAAATGCACCTATAGCCTTCATGGACCTGATGAACAGAGTATTCAGACAATATCTTAACATGTTTGTGATAGTGTTCATCGACGATATTCTGGTGTATTCCAGATATGAGGAAGAGCATGTCAATCACCTCATAATTACTTTATGGACACTCATAGATAATGAGTTGTATGCAAAGCTTTTGAAGTGTTACTTTTGGCTCAAATCTGTGAATTTCTTGAGCCATGTGGTTACTGGAGATAGGATATGAGTAGACACCCAAATGATTGACGTGGTTAAGCATTGGCCAAGACCAACCTTACCAACCGAGATAAGGAGCTTTCTGGGATTGGCTATCTATTATCAGAGGTTTGTTGATAATCCCTATCTGCATCATTGACTAAACTGACTCAGAAGAAAGGTCTACACTTATAATATTTACATCTTAAAGGAGGATAAAAGTTAGAATCATACCACTATGTGAAAAGGATTATTCACAATAAGCTTAACTTCATCAACTATCTCTTTGAAATTCTCTAGCTCACTTGAGGAAATGACTGAGTAAATTAGCTCATTTGAGTAACTGGGCTCAACTGTCAAAGAATACCACTTGGGATAATCTGAAGATGAAAGTGCACTTCTACCAGAGGAAGTAATATAATCCATTGAACCAGAATCAGCACGAGTCATTAACAAATCAAATTCAACTCTAATGGGTGACCATTCGTCCAAACCTAATTTTTTTTTCTGCCTCTTCCTCCTCCTCTTCCTCTTCTTCTTTTTCTTCAAAAGTCTTTTCTTCCTCTTCCTCTTCTTTTTCCTCTTCTTCTTTAACTTTCATTTTTACCAAAGAAAAATTAACATAATTTCTCGCACTTTCTTCAGATTTTGGAGTTTCATTATCTGATTAATTTTTTTATTTCTCTGGAATGATTTTTTCCATTGAGCTGTTAGCACAACAGGGAGAATGGAAGCACTAAGCGAATGGCGGAGGCTATTTGGTGTTCAATTTGGTCTGGGGTTATCTTGTATGGTTTCTGTAAGGACCCAAATTTTTCACGCTTATGTATGTTGTTTAAGGTCGTCATGGGCCCCCCTACTTCAAGCCAAGTTCAAAGGGATTTTCGTTGGCTAAGTTCGAGACAAGTACTGGTAGATGGGTCAAATTTAAAGGAGCATAACTTTTATAACACTTGGAACTGAGTGGCACACGCATGTCAAATGAAAGCCCTTTGAGTTAGATTTGCAATTCACTTGGTTTCACCTTATTCCATTGTCGGACGAAGGAGTTATGGTCGTTTTCGTGAGACCCTCCTGCGCAGTTATGTCACATGAACAGTTTGACAGGCAGTGTGATCTTGGACGAACCGTTTGGATGGATTGGGATGGAAAAGGCCATTTTTGCCCTAAGGAATAGGAAGCCCTTTGAGTTAGCTTTGCAATGCACTATGGTTTCACCTTATTTCGCCAGGTTTTATTCGATTTCTTGTGGATTGGATGATGGAAAAACTAGCAAGCTACGACTTCCCTGGGCAGTGGTGTCAAACGGATAGTTTGAAGGCCAGTGATGCCTTTGATGGGCCGTTTGGCTCAGTTGGGACTGGAAAGGGCCATTTTTGGCACTAAGGAAGGTGATATTACTAATGGCACGGGCCGTATAGCTTGCCATTGACCATGTGGATGGGCACAAGGTATGTCAAGGGAAGCTTGTTGGACTTGGGGGAAATTTTGGTTAAGGGTGGTGCCACGGACACCCTTGACGGGTCGTGTGGGGTGTCCGTGGAACCTGGCCATGAAGTGGCCTGGCCACATTTTCATGCCTAGGTGTGGTGCAATGAACCACTAAATGGACCGTGAAGGATCACACGGCCTGTGAAGTGGTCTGTCAAAGTGACGAGATGTGAAATTTTTCTAAGTGTTCCCAACTCCCATTTATTTTTCTAAGTCCCTTTTGACAGGCACTCTGTTAAATCCCGTATTTCTTTAAATTAAGGATAATTATATAATTGGGAAATTTTGTTGTGGATATCGTGTAATTTGAACTTAAGTATATTCCCGGTGCATGATTAGAGCATCAAGTGAATTTGGCGTGCATAATTAAGTTT
>JAABOM020061989.1:0-10574 GCA_011800125.2 Solanum clarkiae
TCCAGCATCAACATACTAACATATACTTCTTGTTGTTCATAAGAAAACCATAGTAAACACATGTATAAACTTACTTAACACTATATTCAAGGTATAGGGCTTGTATAAGAACCCTAGAAGTTCCCTTTTTGCTGCTTCGCAAGTCAATACACATTGAGAGAAAAGTTGGAGACAACTGATTTTTTTTTTTGTGTTCAAGAGAATAGTGACTTGTGGGAGCTGCTTTAGGCCTTTTCTAAATTGATCCTTGGCCTACTTACTAAGGCTACTTAAGCCTTACATCAGCAAGTAGGTGATGCAGCTCCTTCCTCATTTTACTTGGGCCTTTTGGAGCTCCAAATACATGGGCCTTTGCTGCCCATTTTTCAGATTTCTTCTTCTTAATTATTTGGGCCTAAATTGCTAAGAATATTGTAATGGTCTTGGACTCTCTTTATATCCTTCTTGGGCTGATCATATAGTCCATTTAGGATTCTAAAACATGGTTCCAAGTTACACCCTTAACACGGACTTTATTCATAATCGAACTTGGAGAAATTCGACATCGAACCTCGTCTCCGTTTAGCTTGCAAATTTAAGCTAAGCAAGTAGGTGACTCACCTACTTGCTCACTAAGTTCTACAAGCACCTCAATTTTCTTGCTTCATTTTAAGGCCATAATCTTCTCAATTCAACATAAAATATGTATTGACTTGACCCTCTTAAGCGTTAGATGCACATATTGCCCATTAACGCGAGATTCAAGCACTTTTGAAAATTAGCGCTAATTTGACCAATCCATGTTATCTTTCATTTGACTTGTGCTAGTATTGTAAGGTGTGGGGTGTTACACATGCACTACCTCATTAGGGAAATGAACCATCATATCATCACTAAACCACCATAAGCCTAATAGAGTAGGGACTAAATATCTTATTCCTGAGGCTTGTAGGCATAATCGGCGCACTAGTCAAACCAAAAGTCACTACCCCAAAATCAAAATATCAGAAAGTAACATTCAAGGCCTCGTGTACCACCACCAACAATTCTAGAAACAAAACAACTTAGGTTCAACGCCTCCAATTCTCACAAGATGATAAATGCAACCCCTTAGAGACTAGTTGTACCTTAAAACATGAGATGGACCTACCTCTCTTGCTATCACTTAACAACATCCCACTCAAAGACGGGCTCATTAGGTGAATCAGGATCTAACTCTATTGGTCCGACCATCCATGAAGACACAACATGCATGCAACTGTTCCATCACTAGTATGTCATCGAATCCACACGCCAACTCCAAGAAGCCACAAAACAAGACCGAAACGTAATACAAACCCAGATCAACACATATGAACCTCCTAGACACCATATACTCAACAAAAGGATAGAAACCAAAGGTCAATACAACAACTTCGCCCCACAAGAAGCCCTACTAGAAACCAAAAAGAATAGAGAAGAAATAGTGGGACACTGGGCCTATCAATGCATACACAACAAAGCCAGTGAGACTTTAACTTACCGGTAATAGCATCAGGCATCGCATTCGCTCCTTGAGCCACTTGATCAACATGACCACCTCGATCCAAAAGTCGACCACCCTTATACCCCTTTCGAGTAAATGGACAATCCACTAGCTTGTGACCCACTTTACTACATTCAAAGCAAGCATTAGTGTTCCTTCAACATGGGCCACTGTGGTTCTTCCCCATTCTTGACACTTGGGATTAGTCATCCCACCATTACCTCCCTTTGGTTGAGCAAGAGGACAACCACTAACTTCGTGCCCAAATCCGCCACAACCCAAGCAAGCATTAGAACTCTTCAAGCATAGGCCACCATGGCCCTCCCTACACTTATGACATTTAGGCCTTTCCACCCCCTCATCACCTCTTTAACCGTTTTATGCTTATGAGAACACTCCTTTATTGTATGACCTATCTTTCACAACCATAACAAGCATTAGTACCTCTCAAGCATAGGAGATCATGGCCTATACCACATTTGGACACCTAGCATAAGGTACCATACCACCACCACCTCTACACTTGGGACTTTGGAACTTACCCCCATTACGGGCCCTCTTGGCCTCACTACCTCCCCTCTCAACGCTAGAAGTCTCGGACGCACCCACTTCTTGATTGAGTGTCACAACCCAAGCCTAAGGCCTAGACATGACATGGTGCAAGGGGAACCTGAACAGACCCTAAGCAAGCCTCTTAGAGCATCATCACACATCCTTGGTAACAAAAATAATAAATCAAACATCAAGAGATAAAAGAATGGGGAAACCGAGGCTAAGGGAGAAGGCTTGCACAATATCATAATCAACAGACAAGAGTCAACTCATATCATAGACACAAACATGTGCAACAAGCACCTCTATTACATAGATAATAGCGAGGACCAAGACAAGCAATCAGGTTTACCCTCATAGCCAAATAGAACATAAAGAAATATGTCTCAATACATAGCAAGAGAGAGAGTAGACTAAGGTACCCGAAATAGAGGACTCATCAACTTTCTTGAGTAGCACCGAACTAGCCACGTGGATGAAGATGATCAATTTGGGCTCTGGTTCCTACATGGTGACATCATCTAGGCATGAGTATATATTAGTACATTTGAATGTACTAAGTATGTAGGATGCAATGCAACAATTGGTAGGCATCATAATCAAAATGCATAGTATTAAGCAATAGGCATTATATAACAATATGACATGTATGATCAATGCTTAAGTAAAACATGCTTAAGTAACTCATGCTCATATAGGATATCATATGTGTAAAAGAGACCAAGCTACCTATTCAACGTATAGACCCCTTCGTGGTTGTGTGGTATAAATACCTCACATGGTTGATGATAATTACATCTTATCGACATGGTGATGAAGTATAAAACCCTCACATAGTTGTTGAATATAAACCCCTAACATGGTTACCCAGGCTCTTGTCCCCCCAGATCGGGTATGGTCTAATGCAACAATTTATGAAGAGTATATCATATACATAAGCTCATTTCATTATCGTATAGTCATTCATATCGTATCACATGTTTTGGAACGTCAAGTCCTCAAGAAACCACAATCGGATATTTTATCAAATACTTAGAGAGGGTGTAAAATGCTAGTATAAAACCATGAAATATAGAGATGAAATATGCAATAAAATCCATTATAAACCCATCAATCAATACCTTACAATACCCTCAAGCAATATACATCAAAACCCCTCATCAAATTATACAATAGATCCAAGATTTATAGCTCAAAACATAGCAAAACAGTCACAACTTTACATAGCTTTAACATAGAGTGCAGTGAATTTCATAATATGCAAGACCTATTTGTAAATCAACTTTAAATCATGCAATTTGAGTAAAAATAGCCGTAGTATCATGGGTAAAAGGAACCCATGAAAAAAACCCACATACCTTAGCTTAGAGATGAATTTAGTGAAGATTGGAGATGGAGACTTGAAGCTTGAAGAAGAACCTTTGAAGGAATATCTTAGCTTGGGATGAGGGTTTCAGACTTGTGTTTGGAGAGTGAAAAATATGACTAAGTGTTTGAGTGAGTATTGGGAAATGTTTAGGATGATATGAGGGTGAAATTTGGCTAAGTATAGATAAAAACATGGTTGGGAATACTTAGGTCAAAGACCCCAAAGCCTTGGACCGAGATAGAAATCACTGGAAACAAAATACAAAGCTCCACAATGCAGACCTATCGCAGAGGCCAAATTAACACATATCCGCGACAGCTGCATGTCACCGTGCTGTTAGGGATCTTATATGGAAATTGAAATTTGGAAATTTGAAATTGTGATTCGATTGCTCTAAAATCGTTGTTAGACCCTTTACCCCTTAATTTTGACCCCCTAGACACGAATATGAAGTCAGATTTTTGAAATAACAAATGAATTTTGAGATATATGGAATTTAAAATTCTGGGCATTCCGAGATATATTTTCGGGCACTTTTCGGGATTGCTTCAATATCTCTCCCTTGGGAACATTTGTCCCCGAATGTAGAAGATGTGTACAAGATAAGAAAGATCATAAAAAAATTACCCCCAACTAAAATGCAACATTACTTTTAAATCACCATTTTCAAAATCTCAACATGAGTATAAAATCATCATGATTTGCCAACTTAAACATGAATACATATGAATGGCATAGGGGATGAAATACAAGACTTGAAATCACATAAGGAACTTGGATTAGTACCTTAGTCTTGAGTGGAGTAGAAAATATAAGGACACCGCTTTTGCATGTCCACTTCGGCCTCCCAAGTAGCACTTTCGATTTGGTGGTTCCTCCAAAGGACCTTAACGGATGTCACCTCCTTATTCCTCAATCTCTTCACTTGCCTATCTATGATCTGAACTAGAACCACCTCCTAAATCAAGTTGTCCTCAACAACATCTACAACATCAAGAGGCACAAGAGCATTAGGATCACCAACGCATTTCCTCAACATAGAGACATGAAATGCTGGATGAACCGAATTCATTTCACTAGGCAAATTTAACTCATAAGCTACTTCGCCAACCCTTTCCAAGACCTCATAAGGACCAACGTATCTTCAAATCAACTTCCCCTTTTTACCAAAACAGACCACTCCTTTCATTGGAATAACTTTCAAGTAAACCCAATCACCCACTTTGAATTCAAGGTTTCTTCTTCTCATATCGGCATAAGATTTTTGATAACTTTGGGTTGTTCTCAACCTTTCCCTAATCATCTTAACCTTCTAAAGAGCCTTCATAACTATATACATTTCCAATAAAGCCACCTCTCCAACCTCAAACCAACCAAATAGTGATCTATAATGTCTTCCATAAAGAGCCTCAAAAGGAGCCATACTAATACTAGAGTGATAGCTATTATTGTAGGCAAACTCAATCAAGGTAAGATGGTCATCCCAACTACCTCTCAACTCTAATACACAAGCCCTTAGCCTGTCCTCAAGTGTTTGAATGGTTCTTTTGGCTTGGACATCCGTTTGAGGGTGAAAGATAGTACTAAGGTGAAATTTGGTACCAAGACCCCTTTGAAAGGACCTCCAAAAGTGTGAAGTGAATTGTGAACCACGATCTGATATGATGGACAAAAGAACCCCATACAACCTCACTAACTCATGGATGTACAACCTTGCATACTCTTTATCCCCATATGTGGTCTTAACCGGTAGAAAGTGAGCCAATTTTGTCGTCCGATCAACCACCACCCATATGGAATCAAAACCTTTTCTAGTCTTGGGAAACCAAACCAAAAAATCCATATTAATCACCTCCCACTTCCAAGCGGAAATTTCCATGTCTTGGGTTAGGCCACCCGACCTTTGATATTTGGATTTGACTTGTTGACAACTAAGGAAACCGAAAATGAATTTGGCAATGTCCCTCTTCATACCTCCCTACCAATACACATCACTCAAATCTCTATACATTTTGGTGGAACCGGGGTGGATAAAATAAGAAGAATTATGGGCCTCATCAATGATCTTCTCCCTCAAACTATCAACACAAGACATACACAACCTACCTTGGTATCTAAGGGCACCATCTTCCCCTGGGAGAAAACCTCTACTTTGCCCTCTTTCACCAAGACCTTCAATTCAAGCAATGAGGAGTCGACATCTTGCTTTCCTATCACTTCATCAACCAAAGAAGACTTAGACCCATCAATAACCACAACACATCATCACCAACCTCTTCCAATGCACACTCATGTCATAATCTTTGAGAAGTTCTAGCTACCCATGCACACTCATGTCATAATCTTTGAGAAGTTCTTTGAGAGCTAGGTTACCCGTGGACACCCGACTCAAGCATCTGCAACCAAATTTACTTTCCCCGAATGATAATGCACACTCACGTCATAATCTTTTAGAAGTTCTAGCCACCTTCTTTGTGTCAAGTTGAGATCTTTTTGAGTGAAGACATATTGAAGACTCTTATGATTGGTGAAGACATCAACATGCACCCCATACAAGTAATGATGCCAAATCTTTAATGCAAACATAACAGCGGCCAACTCTAGATCATGGGTAAGGTAGTTCCTTTCATGTACTTTGAGTTGTCTAGAAGCATAAGCTAAGACCTTGCCATTTTGCACTAGCACATAATCCAAACCAACTCTAGATGCATCATAATACACAACAAAAACCTCAAGCCCATCCGATAGTGATAATATAGGAGTAGACATAAGCCTATCCTTCAATGTTCGAAAGCTTCTCTCACATTCATCGGTCCACATATACTAAACCTTATTTTGAGTCAATTTGGTCATGGGGGAAGCAATGGAGGAGAACCCATTCACAATTCTTCTATAGTAACCCACGAGGCCCAAGAAGCTCCTAATATCCGACAGGGTCAATAGTCTAGGCCAATTCATCATCACATCGATTTTCTTAGGGTCCACGTTTATACCATCCCCCGACACCATATGACCCAAGAATGCAACCTCCTTCAACCAAAATTCAAACTTGTCATTTTAGCATACAATTTCTCCTCCCTCAATCTTTAAAACATCACCCTCAAATGACCCATATGCTCCTCCCTACTACGTGAATGGATCAATATATCATCAATGAAGACCACAACAAAGGAATCAAGGTAAAGTTTGAAAACCCGATTCATTAGGTCCATGAAGATGGCCGGTGCATTAGTCAACCCAAATGACATCACAACAAACTCATAATGCCCATATCTAGTCCGAAAGGCTGTCTTGGGAATATCATACTCCGTCACCCTCACTTGATGGTACTCGATTGAAGATCAATCTTAGAGAAGAAGCTAGCCCCTTGCGATTGGTCAAACAAGTCATCAATCCTGTCAAACAAGTCATCAATCCTTGAAAGAGGATACCTATTCTTTGTTGTGACCCTATTGAGTTGCCGGTAGTCAATGCACATTCTAAGTGACCCATCCTTCTTTTTCACAAGCAACATTGGAGCACCCCAAGGTGATTGAATAGGTGTAATAGATCCCTTTTCCAACAAATCTTTCAATTATTCCTTTAACTCCTTCAACTCCGATGAGGACATATGGTAAGGGGGAATGGAGATAGGTTGAGTGTCGAGAGGAAATCTATGCCAAAATTTATCTCCCTTTAAGGAGGGACACCGGGAAGATCATTTGGGAAGACATGAAGAAACTTGTTTATAACAGGAACCGACTCAATGGAAGGGACTTTGGACTCCACATCTTTAACCTTCATAAGATGATACAAACACCTCTTAGAAATCAACTTACGGGCTTCAATGCATTAAATGAATCTACCCTTGAGTACCATATCTTGACTCTCTCACTCAAGGACGGGTTAATTAAGAAATTGAAACTTGACCCTACAGGTTCTACAATCAATAGAAGCACAGTAGGCCTGCAACCAATTCATCCCAAGTATGGCATCAAAATGTACTATGTCTAATTCAACAAGAACACAAGGTAACCACTTATGGAAAATGCAAATAAGACAACTCCTATAAACTTTCCTAGCAACAATAGAGGCACCAATAGGAGTAGAAACTTCATATGACTCATGCAATAACTCGAGGACAACATGTAACTTTTTAGCAACAAAATGGGTAACAAAGGAAAGAGTGGCACCCGGATCAATCCAAGCATACACATCAAAGTCAAAAATTTTCAACATACTGGTAACACATCGGGGACCTCACCAAGCCCTTGCCTTCCATGTAGAGCATAATATTGATTGTGCCTTGGGGAACTACCTTGAGGACCACCTCTCCCCAATGGGACTACATTAGCACCCCAGACCTTGCCATGGTTTCTTGGATAATCTACCTTCTTGTGACCAAACTCCCCGCATTCATAGCGTGCATTAGAACCCTTCAAACATGGGCCTCCATGGCTCCTCCCATACTCGGGGCACGTATCAATAAGAGCCAACCTACCAACACCTTGAGGTCTAGGGAAGTCATTGGCAAACCCCCTAATAGTAGCATGAGGAGGCCCTTGGCCTTGACGAAATTTAGCACCTTTTAGGAATTTACCCTCAAATCGGGCCCTCTTGGCCTCATGCCCTCTTCTCTTCCTCATCTTTTCCTCCTCCATTTGCTCATCATATGTCATCAACTGAGAGCAGTCCATGTCACTAATTATCATGATGGATCGGCATTCTTCACTTACCAAGTCAAAAACCCCCATCACGAACTTATTCATCCTAGATCTAGGATTGGCCACCAAATGAGGAGAAAACTATAAAAGTTAATTAAACTTGAGGGCATACTCCCTCACTCTCATAGCACCTTGTTTCAAGTTCATAAACTCCACTAACTTAGCTTTCCTTAGCTCAAGAGTGAAAAATCGGTTAAGCAAACCCAATTTGAACTCCTCCCAAAGCACCACATTACCAACCCCTTTGTCACCCTTCCATTGATTATACCATATTTGAGCTACCCCTTTGAGTTGATACACCGCTAACTCTGCCTTTTCATTCGGCCCAACACCTATGATATTGAAGATTTTGTAGACCTCATCAACGAATTCTTGTAGATCTTCAACCATCTTTGTCCCATAGAAAATTGCAAGATTCATCCTTATGAAGTCTCTTACCCTAGATTTCGAGTTAGTACCTTAAGGGGATTGGGACCCTTGATTGACTTGATTGGCCACCATATGGGCAAGCCTAGTAAGAGCATCCTGGAGCTCACCACTAGTGGGTTGCTCCTCAGGAGTTTGAGCCCTTCGTCCTCAAGTATTTGGCATGATATAGCATCGTAAAGAACAATCATTTGGGGAAAACATGCTACAACTCTATAGCATGATATAGAACATGAAGAAGAGAAACATTTCCTAAAACACCTCATAGACTCCTACTCATAGTCATGGCACTTTTCACAACCATGAATAGGACTCTAATCGACGCGGTAGGTTGGACTCCGAGGATCTATCAATGTAATGCTCTGATACTAAGATTGTCATGACCCAAGCCTAGGACCTAGATGCTACACGATGCAAGGGGAACCCGAAGAAACCCCAAGCAAGCCTCTTAGAGCATCATCACACATCTTTGGTCGCGAAAAAATAAATCAAACATCAACTGATAAAAGAATGGGGAAACCAGGGCTAAGGGAGAAGGCTTTCACAATATCATAATTAATAGACAAGAGTCAACTCATATCATAGATACAAACATGTTCAACAACCACCTCTACTACATTGATAATAGCGGGGGTCAAAGACAAAGCAACTGGGCTCACCCTCATAGTCAAATAGAACATAAAGAAGTGTGTCTCAATACATAGCAAGAGAGGAAGTAGACTAAGGTCCTCGAAGTGGTAGACTCACTAACTAGCTTGAGTAGCATCGAACTAGCCACATGGAGGAGGATGATCAACTTGGGCTTCGATTCTTACATGGTGACATCATGTAGGCAAGAGTATGTGTTAGTATATTTGAATGTACTAAATATGTAGGATCCAATACAACAATAGGTACGAATCATAATCAAAATGCATAGTATTAAACAATAGGCATAATATAACAATATGGCATACATGATCAATACTTAAGTAAAACATGCTTAAGTAACTCATGCTCATATAGGATATCATATGTGTAGAAGAGACCAAGCTAGCTATTCAAGGTATAAACCTCTTAGTGGATGTGTAGTATAAACCCTCACATAATGATAATCACACCTTATCAACACGGTGATGAAATATAAACCCCTCGCATGGTTGATGAGTATAAACCCCCAACATGGTTACCTAGGCTCTTGTCCCCCCGGATTGGGTATGGTCTAATGCAATATTGTATATAGAGTATATCATATACATAAGCTCATTTCATCATCATATAGTCATTCATATCATCTCTTCTGTTTTGGACCTTTAAGTCCTCAAGAAACCACATCTGACATATTATCAAACACTTCGAGGGTGTATAATGCTAGTATAAAACCATGAAATATAGATATGAAATCATGCAATAAAATCTATTGTAAAACCATTAATCAACACCTTGCAACACGATGAAGCAATATATATCAAAACCCCTCATCAAATTTTACAATAGATCCAAGATTTATAGATCAAAACATATCAAAATAGTCACAACTTTATATATCTTTAACATAGTGTGCAGTGAATTTCATAATATGCAAGACCCATTTGTAAATCAACTTTAAATCATGAAATTTGAGTAAAATAAGGCTTGGGTATCATGGGTGAAAGGAACTCATGTACCTTAGTTTAGAGATGATGTAACACCCCACATCTTACAATAATAGTTTTATGAAAATAAAACATGATATGGCTTTTCAAATTAGCACCCATTTTCAAAAAGTGCTTGAATATCAAATTAGAGGGCGATATGTATGTTTAATGCTGAAGAGGGTCGATTGTAAATAAGTTTTAAGCCAAATGGAGGAGATCACGACTTAAAATGAAGTGAGCGAAGTGAGGTACTTGTAAGACTTAGTAAGCTAGCAGGTGAGTTACCTACTTACTTAGCTTAAATTGCTACCTAAACAAACACAAGGACCGACGTCGAATTTGTCCAAGTCCGATTATGAATAAAGTCCGTGTTAAGGGTGTAACTTTAGCCCATGTTTTAGCAT
>JAABOM020061990.1:0-44737 GCA_011800125.2 Solanum clarkiae
CAAATTCACTTGATACTCTAATCATGCACCGGGAATATACTTAAGTTCAAATTACACGATATCCGCTACAAAATTTTTCAATTGGATACTTATCCTTAATTACAAAAATACGGGGTCTAACAATTCGAGATGGTGTGTATGACTCTAAAAATGAAAATTTTCAGGAAAATAGATCTAAAGACACTCATGATATTGTGGACATCAAGAAAAAGGAGAAATCAAGTCTAAAGAGGAAAAAGCTTCAACTTTAAAAACCCCAAAGCCCAAAACCCCGAAAAAGCCAAAGAAGAAAGATGTCACAATTAATCGACCATCTTTGCCTGAGGTTAGTATTTTCAAAAACTTTAGCTAATGGTGATTCTAAAAGTTGGTGTTTGATTCAATATAAAAAACATAGTGATTCATGTGGATAACTTGCATCTTATTGGTTTTTTTTTTATTTTTTGTGAATTGTTTAGGGTGATTCATTAGCACCACACTGAGTGAATACAATGAATCATGTTAGTTGGATATTTCTTTTTGAGACATAAAACTAACTTAGTGATTCATTGAGTATGTATTGGTTGGCTTGGTGATTCACTAGATTATTTTATTTAGAAAAATATAATGATTCATTGTGCATAGTATTTTTTTATGATTCATTGGGACATAAAACTTAGTCGTGGGTGGGTCGAGCAAAGTGATTATTTGGGATTGATTTTTGACTGTTATATGTTGTTGATTCGTTAGATGTATCAAACAAAGTGATACTTTTTACAATAAATCATGTTAGTTGGTTCATTCTTTATGAGACATAAAGATGACTTGGTGATTCATTGGGTATGTATTGGTGATTCAGTGGAATATTTTATTTAGAAATATATAATGATTCATTGTATGCAGTATTTTATGAATCATTGGGACATAAAACTTAGTCATGTATGGGTTGAGTAAAGTGATTATTTTGGATTGTGTTCTGACTGTTACATGTTATTGTTTCACTAGATGTATCAAACAAAGTGATACACTTTACAAAGATTCATGTTAATGCATGATTCATTATGTCAATCATTCGTTGAAATTGATTTTCTGGTTCATTGAGTGTATCAAAATAAGATGACTAAAGAACAATAAAATCACTTTTGTATTTGGATTAACAAACTTGAATGATGAAATTAATCCATAAGTGATTCCAATCTCCAAATTTGAGTCTCAAAGTGAAACCCTAAATTTCTACTCTAACAACCTCTAAGAAAAATACACAATGTTTTAGAACTGAATGAAAAACTCTTTTCTAAAATCTTAACATATACTATTTATACTATTTAGAAATAGTTCCTTAAAATAATTAGAAAATCTTGTAGGTGTTTGTTACGGATCGCAGGTATGACTCGTAGTATGACCTACAAGTCGTAGTCAGGCTTTCATAGTCAGTATCTGGCATTTTGGACTTTACTGCTATGGTCCATCTATATGAGTCGTAGTCTGCTCTACGACTTATAGTGCCTTCTCATAGTCTATTCTTGCATCTCTTGGTCCAATTTTCAGCAATAGTGAAACTTGCTATGATCTTCCTCCTACAAGTAGTAGTGAGACCTACGACCCATAACTGGGTTTGGTACAGCTGACCTTTAGAAAATGAGATTTTGCATTTTGAACACTGGAAGTTCCTACAAGGGCACACTACGACTCGTAGCTTGGACTTCGGCTCATAGTGTGTCTCATATGTCCTAAACTTCAACAAAATATGTAACCTTTTACCAAAATCAAATCAACCTGTATTTTCTGCAAAAACAATACATAAAACCCATAAATGGTCGCATTAAGAACATACAAAATCCCATATTTTAGGCATCAAATGTGTTATATTTTGACAGCACATCAACATCCTTAACTTAGAATTGTTGCTTGTCCTCAAGCGATGACTCAATCTTGATATATAATAAAGCAATGCATAGAAATCAACCAATAGCATATACCATGCTCAAATTAAACTTAGGTACCTATATTAGCTTTTTTAAAAAAAGAGCATATAGCTAATCAACAGATCAAAGCACATTAATACATTTAGCAATCCAACTATTATGACAAGTAAAGGTATATCAACATTTCACAATCACTAAACAAGTAAAATGCTGACAATGCAGTGCGAATGCCCTCACAAGAAAGAAGTCCCTTTTTAAACACTCAATGAAGATTTAGGATTTAACCATAGGACTATGCAAGCACCCTCACATTCACAAGTGGCATTAATTAATGATGACCAACACTATATGCTTGCCCCTATACTCATGATCTAGAATGTTGACTAATTGAGCTAGGATCACATTAGAACTTTCTCAGCTTATAACGTAGGCTCATGGGGCTCTGATATGACATTTTGGATAAGTAATGACTAAAGGTTAACCTTGAACCATGCTTTTCAACACTTTCACCTCACCAACTCAATCATTTCCACTTATTCTCCCTTTTTCTTGATCTTCAAGTTTTTTCGGGTGATTTCTCTTTAATTTTTAGTTTTTGCCTTATTTTCATACATAACTTTATGTTTTCAACTCATTCTAAGGCATCCTTTATTTCACCTAGTACATGATTATCCTTTTTTTCTTTCTATGCCTCACTCATCATCTCATTTTTGCTACTTTACCTTCACATTGGTCACCTTCAACTTAGGCTTTTTGCATGTGGTGAAGTACACAATATCAAAAATCTAAACCTGGGCCACCTTTGGTAGCCATCCTCAACTTAGGCTTTTTGCCTCAATTAAGGTTCACAATGTTTAAGAATAGACTAAGGCCAATTTCAAGGCATTTCACTAAACAAGGCTAGGCAAATTAGTTGTTAAGAAAGAAAGGGCACATGTAAGGCTCAAACATTTGGAACAAGGATACACTTGCATTTGATTAGGTATTTAGGCAAGAGTGGACTAAATCAAAGAACAATGGCCTAAGATCTCTTCCTAGTCAATATAATCTCCAGTCCAATTTAAAGTAATAGGGAAAGTTCTAAATCAGACCATCACACATGAGTATAATAAAATCAGCTATCACGTATATACGTTGCATACATAGCCAATACACACTCACAGATCAAGCTTCATACATCAAATTGCCTTCACTTAATTAGAACAAACATTGCCAAATCATTCAAACATACATGATTGCCTCAACAACTGCTACTCGAAAATTTCGATGGGTACTAATTTTTCAAAACTTTCATAAAACATTCAAAACTAAATACATGCCAAGGGTTTTAATACTATATACTAAAAAAATTATCTAAAACATCCTAAACATGCTAGTTCAACATAAAAATAAAAATCCATGAGGAAAAAGAACACATGAAAGAAAACCTCAGGATATCAAAATTGGGATAACTATGAACTAAAGGCTACTCAAACTTCATCCCAAGTCCATAGCTACCCACACCCCTCAAAAGAAATGTACTTTGTCCTTAATGTACAAAAAATATATAAAAAAAAAAAGCATAAGGGTTCAAAATCAAAACCATCTAGGTGCCTAAGCACTGGTATCTTTTTGCCTCTGACCATCACCCTCTTGCGGAGTAGTCTATGTGGCAGTAGTCTAGGATAAGCCTATGCCTATCAATCAATCACGCTCTCTGGCCTATCTCTTATCCTCTTCTTCTCTCGACATCCTTAATGTCAGCTCGATCATATCATCCTCATCCTCAATATCAACATCATCCTCAGAGATCTTCGGACATACCTGTTACTCCTCTACATTATCATCCTCATTGGGTCTCTTTTTGAGAGCACATGGTGGGTCATCCTCCAAAGTAAATAGATCTAATAGCATCTCCTATAAAGGTGTCTTCTCAAGAACTGTAATCGATGCCACTAATGATAAAGTCAAATCAGCCTTAAACTTCTACAACTCCTCATGAAAGACTGACAGGTCTACGGGCTGAGGCTTAGCTAGCCTAGGCATCGATGTAGGCATCTACCATAGCAATACGCTGATCAACTGTAGAGGTGGTGAATACTTTGCATCGAGCCTCTGATGCCTCAATGATCTATCGGACCCATGACTTAATCTACTACTAAGGGCGAGACAATTGGGCCTTGGTACATGTTAATCTCTGCACCAGGGCCTGAAAATCAATGGCAGACATAATAGGTATGTCCGCTAAAGGAATCTATGATGTAGACGCCTCTGGTGCAGGTGAAGCTGTAGTGGAACCTCTCTCAATGTCGAGTGCATCAAGTTGTTGTGGTCCCAAATCAGTGGTAGCAACTAGAGCTGAAGTAGTTATAGTTGTCGAACCCTCCATAAGTGCCTCTGGCATAAATGGCTCGGGTATCAGAGGAGGCTGTGCCTACTATAGTGCCACAGGGTTCTCATCAGCCTTGGTCAGGCTGGGATCTGTCTTGTGGAGGGCCTCAATCTGTGGATTTACATGAAGAAAAACTCTCACCTTCGCCTCCATACAGAGTCTGTAGGTCAAAACTAGAAATGGCATGCTCATAGCGCTCCTGAGAACCGACTCATGGATCTACTTATTTATGAGCCATGCCTAATCAATATCATAGCCAACTGAGATGCTTGCTAATAGATACACATGCTCCGAAGTGATAAAATTATTCATCATGGTCGGTCGTATGTGAGACCTGATGATGGCTCACCAAACTTTAGCAGGAAAGGAGAGAGAATCCTTCAATATAGGCTCTAAATATGTCGTGATCCAGGGTAGGCTCTAGACCATGCTCAGGGATATGGCTAGCGATGCATCTTAACAACTCTATTTGTTGTACTGTGTCTCTCTGTATCATGTCCATCCTAAGTTGTCTCAATCTCTGGTTAAACTAAGCTAATGAGTTCGGTGCCCAGTACGTGTGACCAAACTGTACGTAGTAGATCATCTCCTCAGATATGTCGACCCATCAGCCTCTAACCAATACCTCTCATAGTCTCGACTGGTCTAAAGTCTTCTTCCCCTTGGGAATATCTTGAGGAATGGTTGCTACATAGGGTGTATAGAATTCCCACACCACGAGTGGAGAGTAGTGACCAATCTTCGCAGTTAACCATGTGAGCCATGTCATTTGATATCATCCTCGAGGCCTGGCCACATGCCTCAATCCTGTAACTATCAAACGGGGCTCCTTATAGAATGATCATACTATCTTGACCTACCCTTTTGGCTCTAACCCCTCTCTGTATATGGTCTCTATGCTCTCAATCCCCCATCGATGATGCTGAGGATCTGTAGGAGAAATAGATGGGGAAATTGAGGACTGGGCATCCTGTTTGTCCTGGGGTGCCTCCTCTGAATAAAACTACATTTGAGAAGGAGTCATACGTGGTGAGCTCCACTCAAACCCATCACTATGTTCCTCCTAGTTAGACTAGGAGGTACTCTCCAGCTGCATCGGGGTCTAAGTATCCATAGCAGCAACTGCCCTCGTTTGAGGCACCTAGGCCTTTAGATCAATACAGACATTGTGGATCTCATTAGACCTATCTTAATGTTTATTGCCTGAGGGTTCGTCAACCAGTCTTGTTTTATGAGCTTTCTCTACTACATGCTTATGCTTGGGGGCCATTCTATCTGAAATCATCATAAATAAGACATGATTAGCCCCAAATACACATCAAAAGAAAAGAAAACCTAAATAAAAATGAAATACAAATGTACATGAATCAGTTGCAGATGGTAGATATGGGTTGCAGGTACGACTCGTAGTTAAACCCATAGTCCAAAGGTGCATAGCAATAATTAAAATTAGAACTAGGTACGAGACATAGTTATGACTTGTATCCTTGGCTATAAGTCATAGATTAGTCTCTTACAAGGTTACAGGGACCAATTTGTCTACAGTCTTAGGTCTACGAGACCACATTACAGTTCGTAGAGGGAACTACAACCTGTAGGTAGGTCTCGTATGGTGAATATTTAGGAGTCTCAAGTCGTTGTTGCCTCCTACGAGAGACAGTTATGACTCCTAGAGTCCTCTACAAGTCATAGGAGGCTCCCATAGAATAAAGCAGAAGATACCTGAAATACCATCATTTCACCCCACGAACTTGTCAAACAATAAAAACCTAGTCCTAACAGCATCGAAGCAATATCATTTCATTCACAAGTAAAGCACGAAACAACCTAAACCCTTAACATTACATGACAATAAAAAATCTACCCCATCACCAGATTATACCAAACAATAGACAATCAACCCATTCTCCTTAAACTCATTCAAAAATAGAATTGTTTAATAACAGTGATTTTAAGGAAATGGTTCACAAGATCATCAAGGATTTATCAATCAACAGTTTCAACCTCAACCTAACTAACATATCATCATGGTACTAAGATTTTGCACATCAATACACAATTATAACCCACTACTATGAAATATATCAACCATACCTAAGATAGCATGATCATCCAACCAAAGCAACAAGGGCAAATCCCTCAATTAAGGGTTAACATAATCACTTCAACCAAAATAACCTTAATCCCTTCTCCATACTATTTCACACAGTAATGACATGTTTCATGGCAAACTAAATCCCTACACCCATTCAAACCATCCATGTCACACAAATATGAAGAATTAAAGTAAACTAAGAGATATACCATATATAGGGGTACTTAAACAGGAACAATGAGAAGAAATGAGGGAAAAACCCTAGCCATCGGTAAGACTCACCGAAAAAGTGTTTGGTTGGCCGAACTAGTGATCAGAGTAACTTAGAGGACAAGATTAGGGATTAATTTGGTGATTAGGTTTATGATTTGGGGTTAAAAATGATTTTGACCCTTTATATACATTACTGGGTTGACTTTAAATATCCCGAGTTGGGTCTACGATTCCTCGACTATGGGTCATAAGACTGACTATGGACTCAACATTTAAAAGATTTTTTAAATCATTCCTGGGTACTATGAACCCCATTTATGACTCGTAGTGAGAACTACGAGATAAAGTTGGCTCGTAGTATGAGTGCCAACTTCAAGTGATCACTGTTACTTTCTGTGAGGCATGACTACGAGTTGTAGGGTACACTACAACTTGTAAGCCTAGTTGTAGAGGCTGCTTTAATTGCCATTTTCTACAATTTTTCCACTTTGTTCAACACCTATAGGTTTATCTCAAAATAAACCATCATAACAAATTGCAACTCATTCAATGTCAACAATTAACAATAACAAATCATCAAAACACTCTCTATGAATCCACAAAGTGCAAATAAACTTTAAATAAGCAAAAACATGGAAAATGCTTGGGTTGCCTCCCAAGAAGCATCTTATTTAACGTCATGGCATGACATAGTCATCTTGCATGATCAAAATTCTTCAACAACTAAGACTTCACTTTTCAACTCATCCGGGTGCTTCATTGATTAGTGGATGTCAAAAAGTACTTCTTCATCGTTGACATTGAATCTGAGTTGAGCCGAATCCATATCCACTATGGGCTCTCCCTGTGGCTAGAAATAGTCTCTCTAAGATAATTGGTACCTCAAAGTCAACTACACAGTCAAGAATCACAAAGTTAGCAGGGAATATGAATCTATCAACTTTTACAAGAACATCAAAAAGTATTTGCTTTGGCTTCTTATTTCTTCTGTCTGCTATCAATAACCTCATCCTTGTAGGAGTAAAAGAACCTAAGACAAGATTTTTAAACACTGCAAGAGGCATCAAGTTAATACTTTCTCCCAAATCACATAACTCTCTTGTAAATTCCACATCACTGATAGTACAAGGAATGGTAAATGCATTGGGGTCTTCCCTCTTTTGGACCAAAGACTTGGTGGTAATGGCACTACAATGTTGGAGCTCGTTTGAAAGCTCTTGGCTTACCATGCATTTTTTAGTCACCAAATATTTCATATACTTAGCACACCCAGGCATTTGATCCAACTCCTCAATAAGGGGAATGCTGATGGACAATTGCTTTAGCATTGAGAGGAAATGTTTGAACTTACCGTCCTCCTCCTGTTGCTTGAGTCTTTGTGGAAAAGGAAGAGGAGGCCTTGGGATCATCTTAATCTTTGTTGGTTCTCGGATCACTTCATCGCTACCATTTTTGAGACACCTCTCTCTTTCAACCTCAACTTTGTCTTCAATAATCTCTTCGTGAACATCATCAACAACCACCCGGCATTGGAGGGTCAATAGTACTCTTACCTCCCCTTGTCATAACTGCCATACGATTCCCTCATTCTCAGGATTTTAAACCGTATTTCTTAGCAATGTACCTTTTTGGAATTGGTTCAATTGTGTAGACACTTGACCAAATTATTGTTCTAATTCCTTGATGGCCACCGAATGAGACCCAATCTTTTGATTAATACTTAAAATATCAGATTTCATCCACTTCAAAGTGTCATCTTGATTTTCTGCTTTCTTCAACAACTTATCAAATATCTCCTCAATCCCTGAATGCCTAGAACCTGCATCACGATTATGAGGAGACATGTAAGGGCCATTCCTATATCCAAGTATTCTACCTCACTCGGCCTCTAGCATACTATTCTTTCAAAATAACCACCAGGTTATCTCTATAAGCACTCTCTTGATTGTAGTTCCAACCTTAATTTTCAAAACTTTGCCGCCAATGATCTAGATTGGACCCTTGGGCATTGTTTCAAAAATCCACCACTTAATTACGAACAAAGCAAGCATCCTCATCAAAAAAATATTCTTCATACATAGGAGCTTTTGGAGGATAGCGAACTAGCGCATGAACTCTTACTTGATTTTGCTTAACCACCAAGTCCATACTTGTGCAACAATGAGCAAGTTGTTTCATGATTTTCTTACTGATCTTTGCTTGCTCGAAACTAGTATTCACCACACATAAGCTCCTTGTAGAAGCTCTCTCGTTTCCCCAACACTCTATTAGTCTTGACTACTTTGTCCATTCTTTTGGCTATCCTTGTAAACGGTTGATCCAAGAACATCCCTCCCATAATAGTAGCGGCACAAGATTGACTATTCTCATCAAGAGCCCCATAGAAAATTTCAACCAAGGGATCATCCATGATCTTGTGATGTAGAATATTTCTAAAGCATTTTGCGAACCTCTTCCATGTTGTGCTAATGGAATCACTTGGCATTTGCTCAAAATTGTTGATTTGATCTTTCAATTTGAGCTTTTTCGACCTTGGAAAGTATCTCTCCAAGAATGCTCTTTGTAAGTTCACCCAAGTGGTAGTTGTGCCTTGTGGGAGTTCTGATAACCAACCAATTACATTACTAGTAAGTGACAATGGGAACACACACAACCCCACTGCATCCAATAAAAGTTTCTACATCCCATTACACTTTTGCACATAAAGATGACATTATGAATATGACTGTGAGGATCCTCTGAAGGTAACCCAAAAAACAAACCACGATTCTAGAGCATTTGAAGTAGTCCACTTGAAACTGTAAACTTAGCATCAGCCGGTAATGGTGGCAACACTATTGCTCCGGTGACATCCATAGCCATAAGATTCAATCAGTATTCTTTCTATTCATAGGCATCTTCATTGAAATTCCTAGGCCTTGGCCCATCCCTCATTTGTGGTGAATTATCATCCCTCTCATCATCATGAACATTTTTATTCCTTGCTTCATTTATTATGTTGTCAATGTTTGCCTAAGCCATTCTCCTAGCAATTCTATGGATATCCAAGTCAATCGGAGCTAAGGGAGTGCCTTAGTTCCTGGACATACAAACTTGTACGCCCCACAATGAACTAAAACAACAAAAAGTAAAATATAAGAGAATTAAGCAATCAACACTTGAACTATAATAAAAGTGAACTCAATGAAGTCTCGCCATATTTCCTGGCAATGACGCCATTAACTTTTTATCGCGCTCAAAACACGCCTCTAATTCAAGGGCAAAGCAGTCGTCAAAGCATTACACCTAACATTGGTTAGGATCAAATACCACAAGGAATACGTAGACTTCGTGCATTAGTTCACTCACAGAAAATTCAAGCATCAACTAACTCAATCCTAAGGTAGGGGGTTTGCAATGATTTATATTAAACAAAAACCTATACTAAAAAAATAAGAGAGACAATAAAATTGGAGAGCAACTTGGATAAATGTATTCCCCATTATTCAGCAACTCAAACAACCCGCATAACACAACCTAAATTAGGACTCTGCATGCAAGATAGTAACTTATGTTCTTCCAACCCTTGGATAAAGCTAAAGGTCGAATTTTAGTATGGATCTTGGACGAATACCATAGTGTGTCATACTAATTGTTACTTGCTGTCCCAGTCAACCTCTCCTTGGCCGGATCTGATTGATTAGACGAGAACACGTCAATCAAATTCTGTTACCCATTTCCTTTTCCTATTCATCACTACTTAAATAGGGATCATGACTGTAGGTGGAGTTTAATGTTGGCCACCACTAAAAAGCAAGAAAAATGGATAATACATGCAAATACCTAACTCCAAAGTGTAAATAATCCGGGCTTCTTAAAATTAACTACTCATAGTTCCCACAACACGCAAGTTATGATAGTTTAGTTACTTATGGCTTGGGCAAGAAGAATGAAAAAAACAAATGAAACAAACATATTTTAGAGATTACCCAAGAAGAATAAATACCAATAAAACAACCTTTTTATATGGATTCATAAGCTTAAGTAATGAAATTAATCCACAAGTGATTCTAATCTTCAAATTTGAGTCTCAAAGAGAAACACTACATTTTTACTCTAAGACCCTCTAAGAAAAATACACAATGTTTTAGAACTGAATGAAAAACCCTTTCCAAAAACCATAACATATACTATTTATATTATTTACAAATGGGTCCTTCAAATAATTAGAAAATCTGATCGGGGTCTGTTACGGATTACAGGTACGACTCATAGTGTGACCTCTAAGTCATAGTCGGGCTTTCATAGCCAGCATTTGGCATTTTGGACTTTACTTTTAGGGTACACCTTTACGAGTCGCAGTTTGCTCTACAGCTTGTTGTGTCTTCTCGTAGTCTATGCTTGCATTTCTTGGTCCAATTTTTAGCAACACTGGAATTTTCTATGAGTCCTTTTTCTATGAGTAGTACTGAGACCTATGACTCATAATCGAATCTCATACAGCTGACCTTTAGAAAATCAGATTTTGCATTTTGAATACTAGAAGTTCCTACGAGGTCACACTACGACTCGTAGCTTGGGCTATGACTCTTAATGTGTCTCCTTTGTTCTAAACATCAGTAAAATGTGCAACTTTTTTCCAAATCAAGCCAACTTGTATTTTCTGCAAAAGCAACACAAAAATACATAAAATTTATACAAGGCCGCATTAAGAACATGCAAAATCCTAAGTTTTAAGCATCAAATTTGCTGTATTTTGATAGCATATTCATTGACACCCTAAGTAGATTAATGTTTAAATATTTTCCTACTGCATATGCGGGTGTCAGCAAAGTGTACTTAATTCAACGTTTTGTGATAGGTGAATGGGGTAACAAGGAAGATGTTGTCCAGATGGCCATCATATAATTTTTACATTGCTTTATCTTTTCTCAACCTTATGACACATTAGTGCCAAATTGTGATTTTAAATTGGTGGAAGATGGCTGTTATGAACAATTTTTCTAGGGGATCAGGCTGCATTTACCAAGCTCAAGATAAGTCTTCACCAAGAATCCACGACAGCAAAGTAGATATATCGATTAAGTGACACGCCATACACATTGAATGTGTGGATGTATGAATGTGCATCAAAAGTTAGTTCTAATTTTTCTTTCAAAAATGGAAATAATATTCCAAGGATTTTGAACTGAACATTGGTTGCAAAGAAGCCAAAATATGAAAGTTTCCTGTCCAGCATGTTTAATGAGGTATATTTTTCCTACTTGTTGTATACAATATCTTTTTACAACATGTTTAGAGTTGTTCACAAACTGTTTTTGGTTCAAATTACCTGGATATTTTAGTATTGGTCTCAGTCCGTACATAAGATTCAGTTGAATCAACATTCATGATTAATAAATACATAGTTGATTCAGCATTAATAATTCATAGAGAAAATACATAAAAATCCCCCAAAAGTATGACCCTTTTTTTAAGGAGACACTCGAATTTTGAAAAGGGCCTAACATACACCTAAACTAGTTTAAAGTGAAATTATTGAACCATTTGACGCAAAGAGTGTAATCACTCCCCTGAAGAGCGTGCAAACTGGAAAAAAATAAGAATCTTTTTTTTAAGTATTTTTTGTTAAAAATTTATCATCTTTTAATTTATCTTTTACTTTTCATTCTTCTTCTTCTTCCTCAACATCACCATTGAAGGAAGATAAAAATGACTTTAAGGATTGTTTTTCCTCTCTTTCGTCTCTTTTCTGTCCGTTTTTCATTATTTATTCTTTTCATTATTTTCTTTTTCGTTGGATCTTCTTGTTGAATTGATTAAATAAATGATTTATCTTTTTTTTTCTTCTTCAAAAAATCAGTGAATTTCTTTCAAAACTTCATCTGAAGATCAAGTAAAAAGTCCACCTAAATCAGAGCGAGAGATAGAGTTTTATCTTTGCAAATATAAAACATATCTTGATTTTGAGAAAAAAGGAAGGCAACATACAGAAAAAAAAAAGATTAATCATTGAATAAAGTTGAGAAAAATTTACTTCTATAATTTTTCTTAGCCATTGATTTGATAGTGTTTTTTTTTTATTTTTCACTTCTAATTTTGATTGATCGATTGCAAATATTAAAATGGTGGTACTGTGCTATTATCATTGGCAACGGACGAAAAAAGGCAAAAAGGAGCAAAATATTTATTTTATAACATTGCATATACGAATCATTGAAGAAGAAGAAGAAAACATAGTTTTTTTTTTTTTTGTTAAAAAATGAAATATGAAATGGTCTTTTGAAAATAAAAACAAAAAAACAAAAAAAAGTTGACATGTGTCAAGTGATAATTTGGGTGTGTATGCACTTCCTTTCTTATGTTTCAGATTGAGCAAAAAATGGCATCACTTCTAAAATAGTTTAGGTGTGTATTAGGATTATTTCAAAGTTTAAGTGTATCTTTCACAAAAAAATTATACTTTAGCTGTGTTTTTATGTATTTTCTCTGATTCAAACAAAGCACCCACGATGATTATATATGCATCTGAATACATGATACATATAGAGCATTCATCATGCAGTGTTTATATAGTAATAATACACATAGATTATTTGCATCAAATTACATGATACACATGCAATTTTTATGAAGCAAACCACATGATTCAAAATACCTTGATGGATCAAGCTTCATGATTCATTGCAGCAACTGAAGAACCAACTTTATGCACAAGTATATGCAGTGTTTATTAAATTATTTATGCATTGTTTTCCTCACAAGTGCATAAATATTGTGCCTACACATGATCAACTTGCTGCATTTTACTTGCCCGAAGTTGAATACATACCTGATAGTGATCCATTACCATCAAGTAGTCAACCAAAAATCATAGAACCTTCAGAGTTTGAGGACTTCACTTCTAAATCGCCGGAGAATTTGATAAGAAGGTCCAAGCATGTTAATGGTACATCTTCTCCACCATCTTCGAAAAGAGTGAGAAATACTGGCAGTAAAAAGCCAACTCCAGTAAAAGTTATTATTGAAATAGTCATTGATCCTTCAACAAAGAATTCTACCCCCATTTTGAAATCAGTGACAAGAACTTCCAAAAAATCAGTTATTAGTCCTTCCATTTCTTTTGAAAATCCATCTAATCCAAAGGAAAAAAATGAACACATTCATTGTTAGGGAAATCAAAAGATATTTAAAGAAATATATAAGTTTTGCTAAACTTTTTCATATATTTATTGGAATATATATTTTATCATGAATCATGTAACTAATTTTTCATTTTTTTGATAAGATTGATCAGAAGTTTAGATGCTTAGAAGAAAAAATTGACTCAAATCATAATGCATTATTGAATGAAATTTCTCAGGGTGTTCACCCACCTCTTAAGGTATGTTCTCTTTTTTAATAATACATTATATATAGTTCCTACCTTAATTTATGGATCTACATTGTAGACCTCGAATCGTGCTGGCATATCAACTCATAACTAAGGGGATGAGTGTGATTAATCATCTCATGTTGATGAATCTAGTAGGAATAATCAATCAACGAAACCACCCAAAGCACCCCCAATTATTGATGTGACCATGACTGATCCCAATGTTGTTGATGATGAGACAGTCACTGACATAGGTCATGCCACAGAATCTTCTGAGATATCTACTTTTATAATTTCTAATATATTTTATACACTTAGTTTAGTAAAATTTGAAATGTATTACTTATATTTAAATGATTGTAGGTTGATGACACATCCAAGGTTTAACACCCAAAGGAACATTTTACACCAAATGCTCCTTGAGCAGATTAAGTTTTTTTTTTTTAAATTACTATTTGCTAAATAATTTATTATATTCTTCTTTTTTACAATGATATATGATAAATCATGCATTGTAATAATTCATAGATTTGTTCATATATATGATAAATCATGTATATTCTAGTGAATAATGTAATATGATATACTGCAATTTTGATTATAGGATGCACAAGCCATGGCGAATGTTTAACAGATCCACCAACTGAAGTTGATGATGTATTAGGACCAACTGAGCAACAAACAACAACAAAAGGTGATCCATCTAGAGTCAAAACAATTCAACAAAGATGGATTAAATAGTAAAGTTCCTTACTTAGTATACTTTTTTGCCTACTAGAACTTGTTTTATTACAACTAAACTTACATCGACAGGATTCCACCATATCAACTTCCATTTCATCTGGTACTGAGGCTAAAATAGCCCAAATTATGTCCCATTTTTGCACTCCAATTGATGTTAAGTCTTTGAATGTTGTTACTCTAGAAGAATATGAGGAAATTGTATCAGACAGTCCTAAGCAATCAGAGATTACAGAGAAAGGAATCATTTTACATGTTGACTTTGCTACCCCTACTCCATGAGTGTATATAGGATCTTATTTATGGTTGTGAGAGCCTCATTACTATAAATGAGGGACTATTGACATTTAATAAAACTTTCCTTTCTTTGAGATTCTAAATCATGAGATGGAGCTATTTCTTAAGAAATCTACGATGATTCCTGCGTTGCTCTAAACCTTTTGTCTATGTTTTATCCACGAGGTGATAGAGACAGTAATGTTCAAACTCCTACTGATAAAAGCCTCTGTGATAAAGTAATTAGAATGGTAGAGAGACTGCACCAGGCTTGACAGAAGCCGACTAGTATGCTAAATTGATTGACTAGAAAGAGTTTACTATTACTCTTATGAATTGTGCATTTGAGTTAGCTCTAGATGTATCCAGACCCTTTTATTTAAAACTTACTTACGATATTACCCATAAGAGAGAAACTTATGTCTCTAAAGACTTTAATGTTACCACCTTAGAGTGAGATGTGAGGCCTTATAAACCCTGTGTAGAATTGAATCATCCCAAAGTTAGAAGGATGATGATGGAAAGAAAGGGACGAGATAAGCAAAAGTGATGGCTGATTGAGGCTTGTAGTTAGAGTTATGTATCTATTAGGTAAGAAATGAGGTGATAAGTCAATTTCCATAAGTTAGATGAAAAAGTCGCAAGTACCTATGATTTTCATGATGAGGTATAGAGGAAGAGTTATTGTTAGAATGTGATAGAGCGCATTGAAACTAGAAAGAAGTTTATGCAGATATGTTGTAGTATTCATATTATTAGGGTGAAGGGTAGATGTTGAATAAGGGAAAAAGTGATTTCAATGTGATATAACTAAACTAGGCTTTGATCACACTCAAGATACACCTCTTTTTGAAGTGAAAGTGATCATCAAAGTAATAAATCTAACTAAGGTTAGGGTCGAATCTCACAGGGAATATGAGACTTTTGAAAATTGGTTCACTAATAATCAATCAAACATCAACTAACTGAATTCTCTAAAAAGAGAGGGGGTTTGTCATGATCAATAGAAAATTAAACTTGACTAACTAAAATTAGAAGAAAAGCAATAATGGGGAGCATCTTGGGGTATTGAGTTTCCCATGATTCACTAACTCAACTTCCATGGAATTTACAATTCTCAACTAGAATATCGCATTTAGGACGGTAATTTAGGTTCTACCAACCCTTTGGTCAAAGGCGATGGTCAAATTTCACTATGGGGCTTAACCTATCTCCATAGTATGCTCAACTAACCATTCCCAATAGTTCTAGTCAACCACCCTTTGGTCGAGTTTGGTTGATTAAATGATAACATATCATCCAATCCTGTTAATCACTCTCTTTTCCTATTCATTACTACGTTGATCGGGAAGGTAATACTAGGCAAGTTCTAATGTTGGCCACCACTAGAAAATATTTAAAATTAAGAGAAATGATTAATTCATGCAAATACCCATCCTAAGAACTGCAAATAAGTGGGGTTTTCTAAGTTAGACTCTCGTGGTTCCCACAACCTCAAGTTGTGGGTTTAGCTACTCATATCTTGGGAAAATAAAGAAACAATGAATAGACAAGATATAGTTAATCACTTACCCAAGAAGATTAAAGAACAAGAAAACCAAATATGTATTGAGAATCACAATATTGAAAGTTAAATTTAATCAACAAGTGAATCTCTTCTCCAAAGTGTAGTATCCAAAACTAAAACCCTAATGGTATTCTAATTTTTTGCTCTATACTCTATTCTCATCTACTCTTGCTATGTACAATACTAAAAAATTTTGAAAACTCTTTTAAATGAGCGAGTATTTTTCTATTTATAGTATTTACAAACAAGTACCTAAATTAATATAAAAATTAGTCGGTGCTTGATATGAGTCACAGTTGCGACTCATAACTAGGGTTACAAGCCGTAATTGGGCTTTTATGGTCAACCTCCTGCATCTTGGACTTCACTAGTATGAAACACCTTCATGAGTCGTAGTCTAACCTGCGGCTCATATTGACTTCTCATAGTCCATATTTTCATCACTTGGTCCAAATCTGATCAACACTAGAAATCACTACAAAACATCCCTTTAGGACCCGTAGATAGAACTATGACACATAATTGGGTCTCGTGCGCCTGAACTTCAATTTTGCTTCAATACTGGAATCCTTCTCGAGACTATCTCTATGACTCGTAAACTAAGATACAACTCATAGAGGGTCTCTTATGTCTTCAAAAATTAGTAAAACCTACAAATTTTCCCAATATTGTGCTAACCTGCTTTTCATGTAGAAACAAACACCAAAACACATAAAAACCATAAAAGTTGCATTGATAACACATAAAATCCTAAGTTTTATGCATCAAATGTGTTGTATTTTGACAACACATCGACACCCTCAACTTAGCATTATTGCTTGTCCTCAAGCGACAACTCAATCTACATAGCTAATAAAGCAACACATAGCAATCAACCCAATGATATATAGCATACTCAAATCTAACTCAGGTACCCATATTAGCTTTTTTAAAACAAAATCATGTAGCTATTTAGCAAACCAAATTATGTTGATGCATTTGACAGCACAACTATATTTGATGCATTTGACAGCACAGCTATGACAAGTATGGAACATTCATTATCTACATTCACTGAACAAGTAAAATGTTGACAATGTAGTGCAAATGCCCTCACAGGAAAGAAGTCCCTCTTAAATACTCAATAAAGATTTCAGAATTTAACATGGGACTGTGCAAGCACACTTACTCTCACAAATGACATTCATACATAATGACCAATATCATAGGATTGCTCGTATACTAATGACCTGAACTTTTGACTAACTTGGCTAGGATCACTTTAAGACTTTACATGCTTGTAACATAGGTTCATGGGGCTTTATTATGGTATTTTGGACAACTAATGACTAAAGGCCAACCTTGTACCACGATTTTCAATACTTTCACTTACCAACTCTATCATTTCCATCGTATTCTCCCTTTTTCTTGATATTAAAGCTTTTTCGGATATTTTCTCCTCATTTTCACATACCATTTTGCTTGTTTAATCTATCTAAGGCATCTTCTTTTCTTTCTTCCACCTAGTGCATGATTTTCTTCTGTTTCTTCACATTCCCAACTCACCACCTCTGTTTTTCTATTTTACCCCTGCATTGACCACCCTCAACTTAGGCTTTAAGCTTACATCGAAGTGCACAATATCTATTTACCAAACCAGGGACACTTTTGGTAGCCACCATCATCTTTGGATTTTTGCCTAAATCAAGGTTCACAATGCTCAAGGATAGACCAGAGCCAATTTCAAGGTATTTCACTAGACAAGGTTAGGCTAATCAGGTGTTAAGAAAGGAAAGGTACATGTAAGGCTCAAATATTTGGAACACGGGATAAATTTCTCATTTGGTTTGTCATTTTAGGCAAAAGTGGACTAATTCGAAGAATAAGGGCCTAAGATCCTTTCCTAGTCCATATAATATTCAATCGAACTTAGAGTAACAGGGCAAGTTTTGAATCAGCACACAATGTAAGAATATAACAAAATCATTACACACACACATGGCATTGCATACATAGCCCACAACGACTTACAGATCATACTTCATATATTAAATTGCCCTAACTTATTAAGGACAAATATCGCCAAATAATTAAAAAATGCATGGTTGCAATATAACTACTACTCAAAAATTTTGATAGATATCAATTTTCAAAATATATCATAAAACATCAAAATTAAAACAACGTACATGCCATAAGTTCAACTACTATATAATACAAATATCATCTAAGACATCCTAAACATATCGGTTCAACAAATATTAAATATCCATGAAAAAAAAGAACATAGGCAAGAAAACCTCGAGATTAAAATTTAGGGTAGTTATGGACCAAAAGATACTCAGACCTTACCCTAGTATATACCACCCACACCCCATCAAAAAACTTATGCATTTTCCATAATTCACCAATTTAGCAGAAATATAATAGTCAGGGCTAGAAAACATACCTCGGCACCTAAGCGCTTGTCAACCTTGGATTGCCTCCCACCAGCGCCTGATTTATAGTCATAGCATGATATAGCCATCTTGAGTACTTAGACTTCCCAAAGATTCCATTCTTCAACTTGATTTTTTCTACATTGCCAAGCTATGGCTTGACCTTTTGGTTGTTTACTTTGAAGGTGCCTCCCTTTTGTATCTCCAATTCAATGGCTCCTAATCAAAGATAAGTGCTACCAGAAAGGGTCCAAACCATCTAGATTTGAACTTCCCAGTGAATAATTTTAATTTGGAATTGAAAAGAATAACTAAGTCCCATTGTGTGAACTTGTGATTTTCTATGCGGTGGTCATGTTGGATTTTCATTCATTGTTTATATAAGGTTGAGCTCTCATATGCCTTTAATCGAAACTTATCAAGCTTATTAAGTTGGCTTAATCTAGAGGTAGTTTCATCATTCCAATCTAGATTCAACTTCTTCGATGCTTACTTTGCTTTATGCTCAAGTTCCATGGGAAAATGACATGCCTTCCCAAAAACAAATTGGTATAGAGACATGCCAATTGGTGTCTTGAATATAGTCTAGTATGTCTATAATGCATCATCCAGCTTTCGAGACCAATTAGTTCGGTTTGAATTCACAGTTTTGGATAAAATCTGCTTAATTTTCCTATTCGACTCTTTCACTTTCCTACTTGTTTGAGGATGATAAGGCATTGTCACCCTGTGTTTCACTCTATACTTTTCAAGAAGTGCTTTAAAGAGTCTATTGCGAAAGTGAGAAGCTCCACCACTGATGATAGCCCAAGAAGTACCAAATCTAGAGAAGATGTTCCTTTAGAGGAATGTTGTGACACTTTACCCTCATTGTTAGGTAGAGTTACCCCCTCCACCCACATGGCTACATAATCCACATCAACCAAGATGTACTTGTTTCAATGTGAACTAATAAATGTCCTATGAAATCTATCCCCCACATATCAAATGATTCAATCACCAAAATAAGATTTAGAGAGAGTTCATGCTTGCACATACCTTTTCTTTGGCACCTATCACAAGCTTTGGCATAGTCATGAGCATCTTGGTGGATTGTGGACCAATAATACCTACATTGTAAAATCTTGTGGGTTGTTCAAATCACACTATGATGTGCACCCACTAATGACGAGTGGCATGCTTCAAGTATGCTCATCATTTCCACCTCAGGGACACAACGACAAATAATCCCCATCAGCATATGCATGAAATAAGTATGGGTTATCCCAAATGAACTTTCTCACATCATGCATAAACTTCTGACATTAATGTATATTCAATTCAAGTGACACAATATCACTCACTTATTAATTTGCATAGTCTGCAAACCAAGGTGTAAGAGCATAAAATGCAACCAATACTCTTTTATCAGGAAAAGAATCATTTATATCCAATCAATCATCAAATTGCAACATTGCCCTATCTTCTAATCTAGATAGATGATCTACAACTTGATTTTTAGTTCCTTTCCAATCAATAACATCAAAGTTGAATTCTTGTAACAGAATTACCCATCTTATCAACCTTGGCTTCACATCCTTTTTGGCCATCAAATACTTAAGTGTTGAGTGGTATATATGCACTACCACTTTGGCTCCCAACAAATATGAATGTAACTTTTTGAATGCGAAAACTAATGCAAGAAACTCTTGTTCTATAATAGTGTAATTCTTTTGAGCCATATTCAGGGATTTACAAGCGTAATATATGGGATGTAACACTTTCTCCTTGCGTTATCCCAATACCACACCTAGAGCAACCCCATTTGTATCACATATGATTTCAAATGGCTTGGACCAATCAGGATCTACAATAATTAGTGTTGCGTTCAATCTCTTTTTCATCTCTTCAAAGCTTTGTATGTATGTATCATCAAACATGAACTTGGCATCTTTCTCTAATAATTTGTACAATGGGTGTAAAATTTTAGAGAAGTCTTTTATAAACCTTGTTAGAATCCTGCATGCCCCAAGAAACTCCTTACACCTTTGGCTGAGATAGGTGGTGGAAGCTTCTCAATCACCTCAACTTTAGCCATGTCGACCTCAATGCCTTTTCTATATATTCTATGACCTAACACAATACCCTCTTTAACCATGAAGTGGCACTTTTCCCAGTTTAGCTCTAGATAGCTTTCTACATGTCTTTGCATCACATCATGAAAGAGTGCCAAGCAATCCTCAAATGAGTTTCCAACCATGCTGAAATCATCCATGAAGACCTCAATAGTGCTCTCTAATATATCGTAGAAGATGGACATCATGCATCTTTGAAATATTGTTGGAGCATTACACAATACAAATATCATCTTCTTAAATGGAAAGGTTCCATAAGATCATGTAAAAGTGATTTTTTCCTAATCCTCTAGAGCAATAATGATCTGATTATAGCCAGAGTACCTATCAATAGAACAGCACCACCCTTTTTCTGCAAGTCTATCAAACATCTGATCCATGAATGGCATAGGAAAGTGATCCTTCTCTATTGAGTTATTGAGATTTCTGTAGTCCATACACACCCTCTATCCTATGACTCGCCTCATGGGAATCAATTTACTGTTAGCATTAGGTACCACTGTGATACCCCCTTTTTGAAACACACTGTATCGGGCTCACCCATTCACTCTGGCAATTGGGTAGATTACTCTTGTATCTAACCATTTAATGATTTCTTTGCTAGCTATCTTTTGCATAGGAGGATTCAAGCACCTTTGATGTTATGTTTGTCTTGTAGTCCTTAACTAGCTAAAGTTTGTGAGGACACATCCTAGGAAGTATACCAGTAATATATGCAATTGTCCATCTAATAGCCCTTTTAAATTGTTTGAGCACTATTAATAGGACATCTGCTTCCTCATCACTGAAGTTCGTAGTTATGATGATCGAAAAAGTGTTTTTCTCTCCTAAGAATACATATTTCAAATGTGATAAAAGTGCTTTCAATTCTAACATAGGTGGCACTACTATAAAGCACTTTGTGGGTGGTGTATCCTGATTCTACAAATCTAGCTCCAAATTCGTTTGGGGACTAGGGACGAATTACACCACGAGAGCATTTATTTTCTTCTTATAATCTGGGATACCATCACTGTCGAAGTTCATCAATACTGCCTCCAAAGTGTCAACACCTAATCATACCTCAAGTGGTACTTCTGACTCATCATTATCAGTCTCTATAACTGAAATCACCCTTAGATCACTATCCTTCCTTGCTTATTGACAAACATTGAACAGAACCTCTTCTTTACTAAATCTGAATGTGAGCAGCCCCTTCTCCATGTCTACTAGAGTGCGACCAGAAGCTAAGAAAGGCCTCTCCAAAATAATAGGAATGTGACAAATAGCCCCACATGTGCACATATTGTCTGCTTTGTCCCCATAGGGCTGCACGGTTTTGTTCCTCCCAGGCAAGCCCGGGAAAACACGTATGCACATGTAAGGTTCCAATCTCAACATATAGCCCAGGAACTCCCCCTCTTTTTCCGATGTGGGATTTGCCTAAGTAAGCTACAGGCATTACGTATCGCCGTCCCTGCACTCACCCCCTATAGGGACTCAGCATCCTCACTGAGGTTTGCCCCACCATCGTACTAGCAGAGAGTCGTCTCTGATACCATCTGGGACGGACGACCCTACACGGCCACATATTATCTGCTTTGGCCCCACAGAGCCACACGGTTTTGTTCCTCCCAAGCAAGCCCGAGAAAATGCGTATGCACATGTAAGGTTCCAAACTCAACATATATACCAATACCTCCCCCTCTTTTTTCGATATGGGATTCGCCTAAGTGAGCTACAGGCGTTATGTATCGTCGTCCCACGTAACGCCTGTAGCTCACTTAGGCAAATCCCACATCAGAAAAAGAGGGGGAGTTCCTGAGCTATATGTTGAGTTTGGAACCTTATATGTGCATACGCGTTTTCCCGTGCTTGCCTGGGAGGAACAAAACCATGCGGCCTTGTGAGGCCAAAGTGGACAATATGTGCACGTGTAGGGCCGTTCGGCACAGATGGTATCAGAGCCGACTCTCTGCTAGTATGGTGGTGGGGCAAACTTCAGTGAGGACGCTGAGTCCCTACGAGGGGTGAGTGCAGGGATGGCGATACGTAACGCCTGTAGCTCACTTAGACGAATACCACATCGGAAAAAGAGGGGGAGTTCCTGGGCTATATGTTGAGTTTGGAACCTTATATGTGCATACGCATTTCCCAGGCTTGCCTAGGAGGAACAAAACCCTGCGGCCCTGTGGGGCCAAAGTGGACAATATGTGCACGTGTGGGGCTAAGGTGAAGATCAAATTTCACTATGGGAATTGGCCTATCTTCAAAGGTGAAAAGTTGATTGACAAGGTGTTTAAATGATTCAAATTTATTGAGTTTTGACATTTCATTCATGGCTAATAATGAGAATGTTTAAGATAATATATCTACTCTTGATTTGAACCGGTTTGTCTATTCTGAGGAACTTGTGATTATCTGAATGGGTCGATAGTTTGATTTGTTGAGGGATAGCTAAGAAGAGTCTTGATTATTATTCGTGCCTTTATATCTACCTTCACTTATCATTTGAAGATGAATGATCCCAAGGGGGAGATAATGTAACACCCCAATTTTTTAAGCTAAGATTGAGTCATCATTCATATGATATAGGATTTTAGTTGATAAATTTTTAATTTATCATAGATGTTAAAGTCAATGACTTTTAGGTTGTATATACATGATAGGATTTACTCCTAAGTATTTAAGGTATATTAGATGCGATTTAGAGTCATAATGAATCTTTTACATCAAGCCAAGTCCAAAGAATTTCTACCAACTAAGTTATTGTATGAGTTGATTGAAGGGTCAATTTTAAATGACCATATCTCCTAAAGTATAACGAGTTATGTGACTCATAATATATCAAATTGAATATCTTTAAATTAGCTTTCCAACGCATCTAATTTCTTGTTAATTAAAGTTTGGAGTAGAAAGTAGTGATCATTTCACTAAAGACCTGTGGAGCTATCTGAAGATCTATGATAGCTCTGCATCGTAGACCTGAGGTGAACCCTTTCTGGATAAGCTAAATGACGTATTTCTTTTTAATTTGAGGGTACATTTATGCCAAAACTTTTTTGGGTCTATTTTAGGTCCTAAAAGGAATAAAATGTCAATTTTTCATAAGTAAAACCCTCTCCTTCTCTCCTAAACATAAATACCCCAGAATCATCAAGAAAGTCATCAATTTAGGATTACCTTTCAATATTCATCCTCAAGGTAAGTTATTCTTCTTAAATTTCGATCTACCCAATCCAAATTTCCTCATCTATTCATGAATCTCTAATAGAATCTTAAATCATAACCAAGAGTTTCAAAAAAAATAAATTCAAGAATTCCAAGAAAGAATTCGTTGATTCTTCCTTTTTCAAGAATTAGGGTTCTTTATTAGAACTCCAAAGATTCTAAGTTAAGAATTCAAGAATCAAAGATCATTCCACCAACCAATGTCCTTCCAAGTTCTTTCAATTAAAAACCTACAAAGATCGAGGATTTTATCGAAGAAAGCTAGTATTCATCAAATTTTAATTGTAATTCAACTTTTCAGGTATGCAAGGCTAAACTAAAGAATGAGATTGTTCACCCATATTCCCCATAGATGGTCATAGATAAGTTGATAGTTAATAAGTCCCCAAACATGTTTCTTAAAATACTTTCATGATTATTTTCTTAAAATTTATATTTATTATGTGTATTTTCATATGTTGATGATCATCATAAAATTGTTTCTTGAATTGAATACTTTTCATGGGTTATTTTATAACCCTATATGATAATTTGTGAAAGTATGCATCAATGAACCTAGGGATGACGTTTAGACACTTGACTTGAGAATGTTGATTGTGATTATGATATGACCATGATGATAGATTGATAGAACTTGATGATCCTGTAAGTCTTCATAATTGAACTCTAATGATTTATCTAATTGATGATCCCTCTAATGGTTGCTCTAAATGCTTTGCGAGATTGATTGAGAGTAGAGTTGACGAGATGATGAGAGTCAGTATGAGAATGACTGACATGATGAGTACATCCACAAGGCTGATTGAGATGGATGAGTTTATGGGAATTGAGTCTTGGAAGGAGTATCGAGCACCGAAATGAGTAAGAGTAAATCCAACTTGCACTCATTAACTTCGTTGCCAAGTGTAAGTGAGTATTAGAGCCATTACATTACGTTGAGGTTCCCTCTTGATTGGAAGTCCCTAAAATAATAGAGGACTTGTTAAAGGATGGATACCTAGTGGATTCGATAGAACGGCTGTGGCAATATTAGTGAGATTGTTGTATAATCACTGGCTCATAACTGATTATTATTGTCAAATAAGAGAAACTCCCAGAAAGTTCCCACCTTGAGTACTTTGAGTTGAGTTAAGTTTCACTTAGTTGAGTTGAGTTGAGTTCCATTGAATTAAGTAGAGTTGAGTTCCATTGAGTTTGGTTGGGTTGAGAGAAACTCCCATAGCATTCCCATCTTGAGTACTTTGAGTTGAGTTAAGTTCCATGAGTTGAGTTCCATTGTGTTGAGTTGCATTCCATTGAGTTTAGTTGAGTTAAGTCCTATTGAGTTGACTCTAAGTTGATTAATGACATATGATTGGTTGATGGGTCACTTGTCTACTTTTTATTTTTGCTTTAGATAGACATTTGACAATCTAATTAAATATATTCTAAGTTGATGTTACTTCTATATTATTCTACCTATTTCTATTTCATTCATCCATTTAATATACTCGTACATTACATGTACTGACCAATCAGTGCTACATCATTTTATGATGCAAATACAAGGATTAGAGATTGTCAACAAGCATATAGTTGAGGATATAAGATGTCTAATTAATTAGTGAGCGTCCCCTACTTCGTAGGATTCTTATATTTATTTCATTTTGATTTAAAGTCATACTTGATTAGCTTCCACAATAAATTCCCATCTGGGTGGAAGAGGTGGATCTTCCTATTTGAGGTAGCCATAGGTCTATTATTGGCACCGCTTGATAGTGATAGAGGCTTTAAAGACTAGAGTTGAATGTTGATGTTATGATTTGTGAGATAGTTTATTTCTACTAGCCTTTTCATATATAATATTATTTTGAGACTAGACGAGATGTGTCCATTTACTTCTTTTTGTCTTTTGCTGATTAGTATAGCTTATTAATTGAATGAATGTGATGAAGCCAAGTGGTTCACTTGGTGACTAACAATAGTCTCTGGATGCCGACAACATCTAGTATACTTTCTCAGGGCATGCCAAACTTAGTATTAGCGCATAGAGTTGAAGTGGCCTAGGGTGTCTGTGAAGTCATGTCTATGAGAAACTTACTTATGGTTGTGAGGGCCCTACTTCTATAAATGAGAGACTATTGATATTTAGGAAAATTTTCCCTTCTTTGGGATTCTAAATCAGGCGATGGAGCTATTTCTTAAGAAATCTACGATGATTCCTGTGTTTCAATAAACCTTTCACCTATGCCTCGTTTTTGAGGTGATAGAGACAACAATGTACAAACTCTTACTGATGAGATCCTCTGCGATAAATTACTTAGAATGGTAGAGAGACTGTACCAGGCTTGAAAGAAGCTGACTAGTATGCTAAGTTGATTGACTAGAAAGAGTATACCATTACTTATATGAATCATATGTTTGAGTTAGCTCTAGAGTACCCAAACCCTCTTTTTCAAAACTTACTTCTAATGTTACCCATGAGGGAGAATCTTATATCTTTCAAGAGTTTAATGTTACCACCGAGGAGTGAGATGTGAAGTCCTATAAACCCTTAGTAGAATTAAATCATCCCAGAGTTAGAAGGATGATAATGGAAAGAAAGAGATGAGATAGCAAGAGTGATGGCTGATTGAGGCTTGTAGCTAGAGTTACATACATATTTGGTAAGAAATGAGGTGATGAGTCAATTGCTATAAGTTTGATTAAAAAGTCATAGATACCCTATGATTTTCATGATGAGGTATAGAGGAAGAGTTATTGTGAGAATGTGATAGAGCATAATGAAACTAGAAGGAAGGTTTTGCTGATGTGTTGTAGTATTCACACTATTGAGGGTGAAAGGTAGATGTTAACTAGGGGAAAAGAGTGGTTTCAATGTGATAGATCTAAATAAGGCTTATGATTTTTAAGTGAGATTTCATGAGACTCATTGAGTTTTGAGCTTAGTTAGATAACGAGATATGATTAAATAGTTAAGTGGTATTGAGTTGTGAGGAAGGGGTGGGTTGATGGAATACTCTCTACAAGAATTTAGAGGGCTTATGTTTCCTAATTATTTTACCTAGTAGTTACAAGCTTGTATAATTTGAGGCAAGTGTGTAATGCACATGTTAGCACTAGACCCTAAGATATAATTTTGAGGAGTAGTGTGAAAGAGGAGATAGTATCATGGGAATAATGGTCTTAGTTGGAGATTTTCTCTAAGAGGTTTGCCATAGTGTATATTCGAGATGAAGATGCTTATTAGTAAGGAAAATGATGCTATAGGCTAGTGTTACGACTAGTGAAATAAGGATAGCTGAATAGATTAAAAAAAAGGCTTGAGATGTGTACCCATGATTGTGTAAAGTTGTGTAAAGCTCTAAGCCATGACTACTATAAGAATCTAGATAGTATTTTTGAGTTATCAAGGTGGATTAGGTTGAGGTAAGCATTCCTTGTCATTCCGAGTAACTCAGTTGATTTAGGGCTTATTGATAGATGAGATTGAGTTTTCCATTATATTCTAAGTCTTACACAAATGAGTTTATTGGAGCACAAAAGTTGAGCATTAGGAGGAAAAAGAAGATGTTAGAGTTTAAGAGTTGTGAAAAGCGGTTATGTACGCCAATAAGAGTAGCAAATATAAAAAGATTTCCATAGGGATAGGAGGAAGCTAAGAGTGGTATCTTTGGAGAGAGTCTTAGAGGCTATTTTATATATGCGACTATAGTATGACAAAAGATTTTATGATATTCTTGTGGATAATGATTCCCTGACCATGCAGAGATGTGTACATATAGCTTATAAAGGTGAATTGACCCGGAAACTTAAAAAGACGACCTTTGAGCTAAGGGGGAGATAATGAGGTGATAAAACAGAGTAGATATTGAGTTTTTGATAGATATGGACAGATCAAGATGAGATATCAATTTGTTTCCATCTCATATTGTCCTTATGCTTCAGTTAAGGTAATATTCTATTCCTGTCTGGTGTATGACTGCCATGCCCATGGACTAGTTCCATGTACTACTTGTTGATTGTCATTTATGTTGATTTTTGAGGATGAGAAGTTATAACTTCATTTAATAATTTTAATCTTACCTTATGGATCTAAGAGTTTTCTGTCCTATGTTGAATGAGATATGACCTGAGTTTTACACTACGCACAGTCCTATGAACTCATAATGAGTCTTGATAGAAAAAGGAGATTGTACTTCATTGTGAATGCTCTTAGATAAGATTTCTTGATTGAATCGTGCTGATGATCTTTGATTCCAAGCCCTTTGAGTGATTCTGCTTTCTAGTCTTAATAGAAATGTTGATGATAGTAAAGAGTGATGGTTGTAAGATAGAGTGAGAGTTCTCGATTTTGTTGACGATGTGATGCCATTACCTTTGATGGTTATAGACGTGGAGGAGGAGCTAGTAAAATAATGATGAGCTAATAGGTAGGTAAACAAATATTAGTATCTCTCGTGGTAAGAGTTTATATAATCGAGGGTGTTAGCTGCTATGGTAGGTTTGAGGATTCTCAACTGATGTTGACCTTAAGAGGTGATCAAGTGGTTAGAATGATAGGCTTTAATATGTTGTTGCTATTATATTTGTGTATTAGAGTGATGGAAACGAGTAGTATTATCTAAGTACATGTCACTATGGAGATATAAAACATAGATTTTAAGGGGTTAGATTGGTATAAGCATAATAATCTTAGGACTAGAATATTAGGACTTACAATTAGGTGTGAAATGGAATGAGAGGATATGGTTATACATAGATTTGAAAAGGAGCACAATTGAGAAGGAGTTGAGCTTGATGGTCCCATTCCCGATTAGAATGGGTGACTTTCTTCTTGAGTTCGAACAACTAATTGATGAGGTGTTTAAATGATTTGAATTGATTGACTTTAGACATTCCATTCGTCCCTGACGGTGAGAATGTTTAAGATAATATCTCCACTCTTGATTTGAATCGATTTGTCTATTCTGAGTGATTTATGATTGTCCTAATGGTTCGACACTTTGATTTGTTGAGTGATTGCTGAGAGGAGTGTTGATTGTTATTCGTGCCTTGATGTCTACCTCCACTCATTATTTGAGGATCAATGATCCCAAAGGGGATATAATGTAACACCCCATATTTTTTAAGTTAAGATTGATCCATCCTTAATATGATATAGGATTTTAATTCATATCTTAATTGAGCATAGATGTTACATATAATTTCACAGTGTGAGAATAGAATTGAAGATGATACGAGGTCGCAGTTCTAATTAAGATTTTATAAAGGCTAGATGACCAATGATCTTTAGGTTGTATATATATGATAGGATCAATTCCTAAGTATTTAAGGTATATTATATATGATTTATAGTCATAAGGGATCTTTTACATCAAGCCAAGACCAAAGAATTTCTATCGACTAAGTTTTCGTATGAGTTGATACAAGGGTAAACTTTAAATGACAAGAGTTCGGAGTAAAACATTATGACCATTTTACTGAAAACCTAGAGAGTTGTCAGAAGATTCGTGACAATTTCGCATTGTGGACCTAACACAAGCCCTTTATAAATGACGTCCTTTCTTTTTATTTTGAGGATAATTTATCCAAAAACCATTGGGATCTATTTAAGGTCCTAAGACTCATAAGACAACAATTCTTCATAAGTTAAACCCTCTCCTTCACTTCTAAACATAAATACTCAAATTCATCAAGAAAACCATTAAGTTAGTATCAGTTATAAAGATTCATCCTCAAGGTAAGTTATTCTTCATAAATCTCGATCTACCCAACGCAAATTCTTCATTTATTCGTGAAGCTCTAATAGAATCTTAAATCATAACCTAGGGTTTCAAGAAAACAAATTCAAGAAGTCTAAGAAAGAATGTCTTAATTCTTCTTTTTCAAGAATTAGATTTCTTTATCAAGAACTCTAAAGATTCTAAGTCAACAATTAAATAATCAAAGAGAATTCCTCCAACTAATATCCTTCCAAGTTCTTTCAATTTAAAAAATCCACAAAGATCAAGGATTTTCTCCAAGAAATCTAGTAATCATCAAATTTTTATTATAATATCAACTTCTCATGTATGTAAGGCTAAACTAAAGCATAAGATTGTTCTCCTATGTTCCCCATAAATGGTCATAGATGATTTAAGAGTTCATGAGTCCTAGTAAATATATCTCATGAAGTACTTTCTTGATTGTTTTCTTGAAATTTAAGACTATATATAATATCTCCATGAGGCTGATTGAGATGATTTGATTGAGTTAGATGAGTTTATGAGCATTGAGTCTTGGGAGGAGTATCGAGCACCAAAATGAGTAAAAGTAAACCCAACTCGCACACATTAACCACGTTGTCAAGCATAGGTGAGTATTAGAACCATTCCATTATGTTGAGGTTTCCTCTTGATTAGAAGTCCCTGAAATAATAGAAGACTTTTTGATAGCTATATTCCTAGTGGATTCTATTCGTTCTTTACCTGTCAAGTATGGAATGACTGTGGCAACATCAGTGAGATTGTTTTAAAATCATTGACTTATAAGTGATTACTGTCGGATAAGAGAAACTCCCAAAAAGTTCCCACCTTAAGTACTTTGAGTTGAGTTTAGTTCAACTATGTTGAGTCGAGTTGAGTTGAGTTCCATTGAGTTAAGTTGAGTTGAGTCCCATTGTGTTGATTGATGAGGTTTGATTGGTTGATGGGTCACTTATCTACTCTTTATTCTTGCTTCAGATAGACATTTGACAATCTATTTAAGTATATTCTGAGTTGATTTTACTTCTATATTATTCTGCCTATTTCAGTTTTATTCAGCCATTTTTCATACTTGTACATTCCACATACTGACGCCACTCAGTGCTGCATCATTTCATAATGCAGATACAGGGAATTGGGACCATTAACATATGCATAGTTGATGATCTAAGGCGTTTAGCTGATTGTTGAGCCACACCTACTTCGTAGGATTCAAAATATTTATTTCATCTTGCTTTAAAGTCAGATATGATTAGCTTTCACAATAAATTCCCAACAGGGTGGAAGAGTCAGATCTTCCCATTTGAGGTAGCCATGGGTCATTTATTGGTTGCTTGAAATTGATAGAGATTTATAGACTAGAGTCGAATGTTGATGTCAAGATTTATGAGCTAGTTTCTTTCTACTAGCCTTTTCACTATAATATTATTTGGAGACTAGATGAGATGTGCCCATTTACTTCCTTTTATCTTCCGCTGATTAGTAGAGTTTATTGATTGAATGAATGTGATAAGTCCAAGTGGTTCATTTGGGGACTAGCAATAGTCACTTGGTGTCGACCACATCTTCGGTACCCTCTCAAGACGTCACAAACTTGGTAATAGAGCTCCAATAACTTCTTCATAAGTGAGGTGAGGCACCACGTTCAAGTGTCCTAGGGTGTCAATGAAGCCATGTCTATAGAAACTTATTTATGGTTGTGAGGGCCCAACTTCTACAAATGAGGGACTATTGACATTTAGGAAACATTTTCCTTCTTTCAAATTTTAAACCATTCAATTATGCTATTTCCTAAGAAATCTACGATTATTTCAGCATTACTCTAAACCTTTCAATTAGGTCTCATCTACAATATGATAAAGATAGTAATGTTCAAACTCTTAATGATGAGATCCTCTGCAATAAAGTAATTAGAATGGTAAAGAGACTGCACCAGGCTTATGAGAAGCCAACTAGTGTGCTAAGTTGATTGACTAGAAAGAGTGCTCTATTACTCATATGAATTATGCATTTGGGTTAGCCCTAGATGTACCCAGACCCACTTTTTCAGAATGTGCTTCCAATGTTACCCATGAGAGAGAAACTTATGTATCTAAAGAGCTTAGTGTTACCACAGAGGAGTGAGATGTAATGTCTTATAAACCTGACTCAAATTGAATCATCCCAGAGTTAGAAGGATGATGATGGAAAGAAAGGGATGAGATAGTAAGAGTGATGGTTGATTGTGGTTTGTAGTTAGAGTTATGTACCTGTTAGGTAAGAAATGAGATTATGAGTTGATTACCATAAGTTTGATAAAAAAAAGAAGTTGTAAGTACTCTATGATTTTCATGATGAGGTATAGAGGAAGAACTATTGTTAGAATTTGATAAAGCGCACTCAAACTAGAAGAAAGTTTATGCCGATGTGTTGTAGTGTTCATATTTTGAGGGTGAAGGGTAGATGTTAAATAGGGGAAAAGAGTGCTTTCGATGTGACAGATCTAAATTAGGTTTATGATTTATAAATGAGAGTTCATGAGACTAATTGAGTTATGATCTTAGTTAGATAACGAGATATGATTGAATATGTGAGTGGTACTGAGTTGTGAGGAAGAAATATGTTGATTGAATACTCGCAATGAGCTTTTAGTGGGGTTATGTTTCCTAGGTTTTTTACCTATTATTTACAAGTTGGTATAATATGAGGGAAGTATGTGAGGCACAAGTTAGTACTAGACCCTAAGCTTGAATTTTTAGGAGTAGTGTGAAAGAGGCGATAGTATCATGAAAGTGATCGTGTTAGTTGAAGATTTGCTCTAAGAGGCTTGCCATAGTGTACACTCGAGATGAAGACCTAATTTGTAAGAAAAGTGATGCTATATGCGGGGTACAGCTGCCCCTTAGGTAAGCCTATTGGAATGAGGATAACTCAGTAGATAAGAATAGGCTTGAGATGTGTATCCATGATTGTGCAAAGTTGTGTGAAGCTCTAAGGCATGACTGCTATAAGAATCTAGATACTGTTTTTGAGTTGTCAATGTAGAGTTGGTTGAGGTAATCATTCCTTATCATTCTGAGTAACTCAATTGACTTGGAGCTTATAGATAGATGATGATGAGTTTTCCATTATAGTCTAAGTCTTATACAAAAGAGTTTATGGGAGCACAAAAGTTGAGCCTTAGGAGGCAAAAGAAGATTTTAGATTTTAAGAGTTGCGGAATGTGGTTATGTATCCCTATAAAAATAGAAAATATAGAAAGATTGCCATAGATATAGGAGGAAGCCAAGAGTGGTATCATCAGAGATAGTCTTAGAGGCTATTTTATATATGTGACTATAACATAACAGAAGTAAGATATAATTGTGGATAGTGATTCCTTGACCGTGCGGAGATATGTACATATAGCTTAGAAAGGTTAACTGATCCGCAAACTTAGAGAGACTACCTTTGAGCTAAGGGGGAGATGATGTGGTGATGAAACAAAGTAAATCTTGATTTTCAATAGAGATGGGTTGATCAACATGAGATATCAATTCTATTCCATCTCATATAGTCTTTATACTTCAGTTGAGGTTATATTCCATTTCAATCTGGTGTATGACTGTCATGGACATGGCCTAGTCCTATGTACCACTTGTTGATTATCATTTATGTTGAGTTTCGAGGATGAGAAGTGATAACTTCATTCAATAATTTTGAACTTACCTCATGGATCTAAGAGTTTCTAGTCCTACGTTAAGTGAGATGTGACCAGAGTTTTAGACTATGTACAGTCCTGTGAACTCAGAATGAATCTTGATAGATGAGGGAGATTGTACTTCATTGCGAATGTTCTTAGATAAGATTTCTTGATTAAAGGGTGCTAATGATCTTTCATTCCTAGTCCTTTGAGTGATCCTGCCTTCCAGTTTTGATAGAAATGTTGATGATAGTAGAAGAGTGATGGTTGATGAGAGAGAGTGAGAGTTCTTTATTCTAATGATGTTGTGATGCCATTTTCTTTTAAGGTTATAGACGTGGGGAGGAGTTAGAGAAATAATGATGAGTCTAATAGATAGGTAAAAGAATAATAGTATCTCTCGTGGTAAGGGTTCATGCGATCGAGGGTGTAAGGTGCTATTGTAGGTTTGAAGATTCTCAAATTATGTTGAACTTAAGAGTCGATCAAGTGGTTGGAGTGATAGGCTTAAATATTTTGTTGCTATTATGTAAATGTATTAAAGTGATGGGAACGAGCAGTTTTCTCTAAGTACATGTTACTATAGAGATATGAAACAAAGATTTTGAGGGGTAAGATTAGTATAAGCATGATCATCTTAGGAAAATAATATTGAGACTTAGAGTTAGGTCTGAAATGGAACGAGAGGATGTGGGTGGACGTAGATATGAAAAGGACCACATTTAAGGAGGAGTTGAGCTTGAGAGTTATCCATAGAGTCTTGTATATCATGATGGTCCTATTCTCGATTATAATGGGTGACTTCCTTCTTTAGTTTGAACAACTGATTGATGAGGTGTTTAAATGATTAGAATTGATCGAATTTCGACATTCCATTCATGCCTGATGGTGAGAATATTTAAGATAATATCTCTACTCTTGATCTGAACCGATTTGTCTATTCTGAATAATTTATGATTGTCCGAATGGGTCGATACTTTGATTTGTTGAGAGATTGCCTAGAAAAGTCTTGATTATTTTTCATGCCTTGATGTCTAATTTCACTCATTATTCGAGGATGAATGATCCCAAGAGGGAGATGATGTAACGCCCTAATTGTTTTAAGCTAAGATTGATCCATCTTTTATATGATGTTGGATTTTAAATTGGAATTCTTATTTGAGCATAGATGTTAAAGTTAATTTCTCAGTGTGGGAATAGAATTAGAGATGATCTAAAGTCGCAGTTCTAATGTAAGATTTTATAAATCTTGGATGGACCAAAGACTTTTAGATTGTATATATATGCTAGGATCAATTACTAAGTATTTAAGGTATATCAGATATGATTTAGAGTCATATGGGATCTTTTACATCAAGCCGTCGAAAGAATTTTTACCAACTAAGTTTTCATATGAGTTGATAGAAGAGTCTACTTCAAATGACCATATCACCTAAAGTATAATGAGTTAGTGACCCATAATATATCAAATTGAAGATCTTTGAATTAGCATTGTAAATCATCTAATTTCTCCTTAATCAGAGTTCGGAGTAAAAAGATATGACCATTTTACTGAAGATGTGCAAAGTTGTCGGAAGATTCGCAATAGCTCTGCATCACGGACTTGATGCGAACCCTTTATGGATAAGCTAAGTGACATCCTTTAGTTTTATTTTTGGTGTATTTTTATCCTAAAACCTTTGGGGATCTATTTAAGCTCCTAAAATGCATAAAACATCAACTCCTAAACGTAAATGCTCAAAAATCATCAAGTTAGGACTATCTTTCAAGATTCATCCACAAGGTAAGTGATTCTTCATAAATTTCAATCTATCCAACCCAAATTTCTTCATTTATTCATGATTCTTTAATAGAATCTTAAATCATAACCTAGGGTTTTAAGAAAACAAATTTGAGAATTCCAAGAAAGGATTCCTTGATTCTTCTTTTTGAAGAATTAGGATTTTTTTTATCAAGAACTCTAAAGATTCTAAGTCAAGAATTCAAGAATCAAAGAGAATTCCTCCAACAATGTCCTTTCAGGTTCTTTCAATTTAACAAAACTACAAATATCGAGGATTTTCTCCAAGAAAGCTAGTATTCATAAAATTTTGATTGTAATATCAATGTTTCAGGTATGTAAGGCTAAACTAAAGCATGATATTGTTCTCCCATATGCCCCATATATGGTCACAGATGAGTTGAAAGTTCATGAGTCCCCATACATGTTTCTTGAAATACTTTCTTGATTGTTTTCTTAAACTTTATATTTTGTACGTGTATTTTCATATGTTGAAGATCATCATAAACTTGTTTTCTTGAAATTAAATACTTACTATGAGATATAGTATAACCCTATATGTTAATTTGTGAAAGCATGCATGAACAAACGTAGAGATGGAGTCTAGAGCCTTGACTTGTGAATGTTGATTATAATTGTGATATGAACATGATGATAGATTGATAGAACATGATGGTCCGATGAGTCCTCATAATTGAACTCTAATGATTTATCTAATTGATGGTCCCTCTAATGATTGGTTTGAACACTTTGAGAGATTGATTAAGAGCTGAGTTTTAAGATGATGAGAGTCTCTATAAGACTGATTGAAATAATGAGTGCCTCCACACGGCTGATTGAGATAATTTGATTGAGTTAGATGAGTTTACAAGTATTGAGTTTTTGGAGGAGTATCGAGCACCGAAATGAGTAAGACTAAAACCCAACTCGCACTAATTAAGTACGTTGCAAGCATAGGTGAGGATGAGAACCATTATATTACGTCGAGGTTCCCTCTTAATTAGAAGTCCCTGAAATAATAAAGGGCTTGTTGATGGCTAGATTCCTAGTGGATTTGATTCATTCTTCACTTGGCAAGTACGGAACGACTGTGATAATATCAGTGAGATTATTATACAATCATTGGCTCATGAGTGATTGCTTTCAAATAAGAGGAACTCCCAGAAAGTTCCCACCTTGGGTACTTTGAGTTTAGTTGATTCCACTGAGTTGAATTGAGTTGAGTTGAGCTCCACTGAGTTGAGTTGAGTCCCATCGAACTGATTGATGAGGTTTGATTGGCTGATGGGTCACTAAGTTAATGTTACTTCTATACTATTCTTCCTATTTTTATTAAATGCCATTTTACACACTCGTATATTGCAGTACTGATCTACTCAGTGTTGCATCATTTCATGAAGCAGATATAGAGATTAGGGATCATCAACAAGTGCATAGTTGAGGATCTAAGACGTTCAGGTCATTGGTGATCCTTTCCTACTTTAGAGGATTCATTATATTTATTTCATCTTACTTTAGAGTTAGCTTTGATTAGCTTTATTTGTTTTGAAGTAGCCATGGGTCTGTCATTAGCACCGCTTGATAGTGATAGAGGCTTCATAGATTAGAGTTGAATATTGGTGTTAAGATATTTGTGCTAGTTTCTTTCTACTAGTCTTTTTATTTTTAATATTATTTTGAGACTAGATAAGATGTTCCCATTTACTACGTTGATGGTCCATCTAATGATTGGTCTGAACACTTTGAGAGATTAATTAAGAGTTGAGTTGATGAGATGATCAGAGTTGCTATGAGACTAATTGACATCACGAGTGCCTCCACGTGGCTGATTAGGATAATTTGATTAAGTTGGATGAGTTTACGAGCATTCAATCTTTGAAGGAATATCGAGCGCCAAAATGAGTAAGAGTAGACCCAACTCGCACTAATTAACTATGTTGCCAATGTAGGTGAGGATTAGAACCATTACATTACATCAAGGTTCCCTCTTAATTGGAAGTCCCTGAAATAATAAAGGGCTTGTTGATGGCTAGATCCCTAGTAGATTCGATTCATTCTTTACTTGGCAAGTATGGAACGGCTATGGCAATATCAGCGAGATTATTATACAATCACAGGCCCATAAGTGATTGCTTTCAAATAAAAAGAACTCCCAAAAAGTGTCCACCTTGAGTACTTTGAGTTTAGTTGATTCCACTGAGTTGAGTTGAGTTCCATTCAGTTGAGGTGAGTTGAGTCCCATCTAGTTGACTAATGATGTTTGATTAGTTGATGGGTCACTAAGTTGATGTTACTTCTATGCTATTCTTCCTATTTTGTTTCATTTAGCCATTTTACACACTCGTATATTGTAGTACTGACACCACTTGGTGTTGCATCATTTCAAGATGCTGATATAGAGATTAGGGATCATCAACGAGTGCATAGTTAAGGATCTAAGACGTTCAAATCATTGGTGAGACTCCCCTACTTCGGAGGATTCATTATATTCATTTCATCTTTCTTTAGACTTAGATTTGATTAGCTTTATTTGGATTTGAAGTAGCCATGGGTATGTCCTTAGCATCGCCTGATAGTGATAGAGGTCTCATAGACTATAGTCGAATATTGATGTTAAGATTTATGAGCTAGTTTCTTTCTACTAGTCTTTTCATTTTTAATATTATTTTTAGACTAGATGAGATATGTCCATTTACTTCCATTTGTCTTCCATTGATTAGTAGAGTTGATTGATTGAACGAATGTGATGAGGCCAAATAGTTCACTTGGGGACTACCAATAGTCTTTGGTTTTTGGCCATGTCTAGGGTACCCTCCTAGGGCATGACAACATGACAGTTATTTTGATTATGTCTATATTTGAAGGATCAATTGAAAACACGATAGATGAATTTATTATCCCTACCAGTTTACCTTGGCAGGAAGTGGATGAAGTTTACATACCTGTTAACTACAATGGTGATTTCCATTGGATACGTGCCATTGTTAAATCATAACCTAGGGTATTCTAGTATATTATTCATTCTTGAATCCACAAAAAAGTACCATTAGGCGAGATAAAAATGTTATCTATGATGTTGCCCCTGTACCTAGAGAGTAGTCATTTTTATAATCACACTGAAAAAACTGATTGTATCTCACTGGAATGTTATAAGGACAAAGAATCTGGAAAGCTTTTGGGCTCGCAGCATCCATTTGATGTTGAGTTTGTATGAGGAATTATTCAACAAGCCCTCGATAGTCTGTAAGTTTTGTATCATGTTTTAATTTGTTGAAATTACTATTTTGCTTTGGTTTAAATTTATATACATTCTTATTTCAGGGACTGGGGATTCTTATTTCAGGGACTAGGGATTCTTAGTTCGCTAAGTATCGTATTGATGGAATTGAAATTCTATCAAGTGAGTTTGACTCGGAGTTTCTACGAACAAGATATGTTGTACTAATTTGGAGATATAAATGGAAAAAGGAAAATGGAGGATATGTCAATGAAAACGACGACCCAAAAAAATCAAAGGACTAGTCCAAAGAAGAACTTTCAGTAGATGATTTAGTTAAAATTGATTAGACAATTTCGAGTAGTTCCAGTCATGAATTTTATATTATTTTTATTTAGAACTCATATGACTTGTTTGTACATTTGTTTTCAAAATATTAATGTAATTTTCCTATCTTTGCGAAAATCGGGTTTGTCACTAGTTAAAGTATGGATCAGCTTTATGTATCAGGTGGCATTATTCATTGTGATTTATTAGTATTAATGTGCTAAATATATTTTGTATTATAGTGTATCTATAAACATGATATATCAACTATAGTTGCAGTGATTCAAACATATTAAACTAGGTACATCAGAACAAATGAATCATGTCATATACTTTACTTGATCTGAACCAGGTCGTACTTATTTCATGTACTGTATCTTATTAAATTTTTCATGAATATTCACCAATTATACCTTTTTGGACAATCGAATCACCTAGGCTTTAAAGCATTTTATTCCAATGAATCATCTTGAAAGATTCATGGTAAAGTATAAATACCTTATGCAGTGAATCAACCATGTTTTAAAGTATTTTATTGCAATAAATCATATTATATGGTTCATTGTTATACAAACCTATATATGTTATCTAATGAATTGAATCAGGCATGCGTTAAATTATTTTGTTGCAATGATTCATCATAAATGAAAGTTGATTGATGCATTAACTCAATATCTTGTTTTCTTATCCACATCAACATATGAAGTGTACCCGTTTTCAAAAAATTTTTGTGAAAATATGGTGTATCATATATCTTGATTCATTTTTATGAAAACTTATTTGTATCCAATGCAGAATATCTTAACACATGATACAGCATTATTGCATGATTCATTATTACATAATCTTTATATAAGTTATCTGATGTATTGAATCAGGCATGTGTTAAATTAATTTAATGCAATGATTCATCCAAATGAAAGTTGATTGATGCATCTATTCAGGATCTTGATTTTTTAAGTAATCATATAAGATATGTCTTCAACACCAAATCAAATGATTATTTCAATATTGAATATTGAATACCCGAGATTGAATAGGACAACTATTAAAAATTACAAAAACAAATTTTTATAAACATATCACTTTTTTGGGGGGAAAAAGTACAAGTTTGATGGTTGTGACCTTCTTGTCTACAATGGTTACAACTATTTGTGTTTGTAGATATCTTCTCATCTGAGTTTCTCTTACTCCTTTTCTGTAATGACTACAAAAAGTACCAGAAAATGTGCCTCGAAAGTACCTAGAATTATGATTTCTATATATCTAAAAATCTGTTCTTTATTTTAGAAATACGACATCATATTCTTGTTCAGGGGGTCAAATTGAGTGAAAAATGGGTCTAACCGGAATTTTAGAGCAACCGTATCAAAATTCAAAAATCACAAAAAATACTATTTAGGAGGGTCAACCTTGAAGGTGCATATCTCTTAGCACCCAATTGGGTGTCCCATGAACTACCAAATTAAATACCTTTGAATTACCTTTCCAATGCACTTGGTTTCACCTCATTCCAAATTCGGATGAAGGATTTATGCACATTTTCATAGAACTCCTTTATTTAGAAAATGCAGATTCCAGTGGGGTTTTCGTGTCGCCTCCGTGACACGCCCCTATTGTTTTTGGTTCCTTTTTTAATTTGTTTTGGTCCAAGACTTTTAGGTCTTAGGCATAAGGGTTCCAGACTTGAAAATACATATACTTAGCCTTATTTTACCTCCATATCATCCTAAACATTCCCCAATACTCACTCAAACACTTAGACTCATATTTCAATCTAAATTCAAAGTGCCAAAATCAAGACTAATCTTAAGGATTTCATCAAGGATCTCATTCAAGCTTCAAGTCTTCATTTTCAATCTTCTTCAAGGGTTCTCCAAAGTCAAGGTATGCGGTGTTGAACCATTGAATCCTTTCACCCATGGAGCCTAAATTTCCTTTTTACTAATATTGCATTATTTAAAGTTAATTTTACATATGGGTCTTGTATATTGAGAAATTTACTGCACAGTAATTTTAGTTCATGAAAGTATGGTTGTTTTAGCATATTTTGGGCTCCAAATGTTGGATCTAATATTGGACTTGATGAAGGGTTTTGATGAGTATGTCTTAATGGTGTTGCAAGATGTTGAATGATGGTTTTACTACAGATTTTCTTGTATGATTTCATCTCTAAATTTCATGGTGTTTTACCTCCGTTACACATCCGCCAAGTGTTTGATAAAATGTCTGACTAGGGTTTCTGAAGGAATTGAAGGTCCAATGCATGTCTTATAAGTTGAATGGTGTTATGATGATAATATAATGATGAAATAATGATGAAATAACAATGAGGTAATTGTATGCATATGATGTATAATGAGGAGAGGAAGTGTAGGTATATGATGACTTTGTGATAATGATAGAGAGGTCTATATGAGTTGTTTTCATGGAGAATCGCCTATGGTGTTGCATGTTGTTATTGTGTCCTTATGTTAGTTGTGTTATTGGGAAAATGAGTAGTTCTTTCTTTATGATTTGAATGTATTGGCTTGATGAGCTAGTTCTATGATTCCTATAGAAAAGGCCATGCCATAAGGTAGAGCATTTAATGATTCCTACCGAAAGGATTATATCGTAAGGTACGGACATCCTATTGAAAAGTCCATGTCGTAAGGTAAAATAGTTAATTATGCCTGCCAAAGAGATTATATAATAAGGTATGCGCATCCCACCAAAAAGGTCATGCCATAAGGTAGAAATGCTAAAAGCTCCCTCCGAAAAGATCATATTGTAAGATGTGGACATTCTATTGAAAAAGCCATATCATAAGGTAAATCCTAAAAGCTCCCACCGAAAAGATCATATCGTAAGGTGTGGACATTCTATTGAAAAGACCATGCTGTAAGATAAAATGAATCACATTTCCTACCCAAAAGATGATATCCTAAAGTAGGAAATGTCTTATACTACTTACCAAAAAGACTATGTTGTACAGTAGGGGTATTGATAACACTCTCAATAAAGGTTATACCGTAAAATGAGTAGGGGTCATTTGACCCATTCCATTAAAGTGGGTACAAAGGGGTTTGAGTATGTTTCTCATATTGAGTTTATATTCCTTAATCATGATTTTCTAGTATGTCTTACCGTAAGCATTGAACATGCATGCCATATTAATGTTATACCTATCCTTTGCTTACAATTATGCTTTCGATTATGTTGCCTATATCTTTCTAGCATTACATTCCACATACTTAGTATATTCAAACATACTAACACATACTCTATGTCTATATGATATTACCATGTAAGAATCGGAGCTCTTATTGATTCTCTTCGTGGCTAGATGGAATGTTCAAATTAGTTTTTGGTGAGTCCTCCATTCCGGGGATAATGACTATTCTCTTATGTTATGTAATAAGACTCTCTTTCTTTTATTGTATACTTATGACCATGAGGGTGAGCCCATTTGCTTTGTCTTGGCCCCCGATAAGTATCTATATTTAGAGGTGTTGTTGGACAAGTTATGTATTATGTTTGAGGTTTGACTCATCTATGTTGTTTAAGTATTAAACTCTCTCTCTCTTTCTCTCTCTCTCTCTTTCTCTCTCTCTCTCTCTCTCTCTCTCTCTTCTCCCTTAGTCCCAATTTCCCCTTGTTCATGTTCCTTTTGTTGTTTTATATTGCTTCCCCGACCACTAATGTGTAATGATATGCTATGAGGCTTGTTTGGAGTTTCTTCGGGCTCCCCATTCGCCGGTCACGTCTAGGCCTTAGGCTTGGGTCATGATATTTTCCTTTGACGGGCAAGCATTCTCCTATATCTAAGTGGCAACACTACCTCATCTAACACAATATTTGGAACAAATCAATCTTGTTTATCTGGCATTGGAACTATTGAAACTTTATATGTCTTTGATAACATATCAGGTTTTTAGTAATTTGAGCAGTACGAATGCATATCCATAATATTCTTACTTTTTTAAAACAGCCACAACATGTGTATAAGGTATCTCGTCTAGTTTGAATCTTCCACAGTTACGTGTTTTCCTTTGAAGACACACTATGTATCTTCTGCCCTCTTTATAAACTGAAAAAATAAATTCAAAGGATGCAACAACCTGCAAATTTTTATAAGTTATCATATCTACATTACACGATTCATAATAAGTTTATAAAATGACACATACCTTAATTCTTGAATATTTAGATGCATTTGGAATTAAAATTTCTTCGAATCTTTTTCCTAAAGTCTCTTTTGTGTATCTGACAATTTCCCAATTTTTACAATGCTAATTGTCAAATAACATTCTGGCTTCTTCCAAAAAATCTATTAAGGTAATTGTCGTGTCTCAACAAGACACCCATTAACATATTCAGCAATGTTAGATATCATCATATTCCCCCTGTTTACTATTGCATGAACTCTTGACCACTTCTCATACCCAGAACTCTCAAGATACACTTTTACCCTATGATCAACTTCATTCAATTTAGCCATGAGTTTATCATAATCCTCTCTTCTATACGTCTTTGCCGTCGAGTAGAATAAATCACTTAGTTTTGTCCTACTCTTTTGAAGTTTGTACAAATATTCTTCCAAAGATGCCATATACATGCAAAATGGAGAACACTTGGATACATAACACATACACTTTTTCTCACTCGCCAAATGAATTTTTTAATTGTTGTAAGAACCATGTCCAAAAACAATCATTCTCTGTAATGATCCGATCAAAGGTGGCAAACAAAATTATTACATACACTACATCTTGTTCCCAATAATGCAAGTATGGTCACACACATTCGTTAAAAGAAAGATAAGATAAGAATAACAATAATAATAATAAGCAATATATTTTATCCTCCAATTATTTAAAGATACACTATATTTTGTCTCCGCTCTCATTCCCTTTAAATACTTGATTTTTTCATATTAAGCCTAAGCATAAGAAAATTTGGGTAGAGCATAGAAAGAGGAGAATTCACAACTAGCAACTATATAAATACTATTTGTGCGGTTCCGGCATTGAGGTAGGTTTGCCTTTCCTTCTTTGAGATAGGGATTGAGATTGCTGAATATTCGTGTGTTACAATTTATGAAAGGGGATCGTAACATGAATTGAAAAGTTTTTTTATGAATTCTATGTGGAAAACTCTAATTATATAGGCGGTTAAATATGAGGCATTCAAATCTAAAATTTTATCTAGTATATTTTAAAAATTTTAAATTTCTCATGGTACTATTAAACATGTTGAATAAAGAAAGGAAAGTAGAGAATGAAGAAGAAGGGTTACCTGGAAATTGAAGTGAAGGTGCAGGAAATCGATGAGTTATCATATAAAGAAAGATGAAGCTAGACCAAAAGTTTAAAAATCTGTTAAGATCCAAAACAAAAATCTTATATATTTTGTATCTCTATCTAGGTTTAATCGAGATTGACACTCCTTTCAAATGTACATCCCAAAAAGAGAAAAGAAAATAACCATAAACTATACATAACACCATATGAAAAGAAAATATACTTAGCACAGATGCAGAGATAGAGATGGAAAATACATAAAAATGGAGAAAGGAAGTATAAAAGTGAAGATGAGAAGACTATAAAGATATCACGTGTTTATTAGATTAGAAACATGGAATACATAAGTAAAGAGATGCATTATTTTTATTTATATTAAAAGGGAGGGGAAGTTGTGTGCGAATCTGTCAAAATACCTATGTAAGTGCTCATCAATTTCCACTTACTGCCACTCTCCAATTCTGCTTTATCATTGATTT
>JAABOM020061991.1:0-10572 GCA_011800125.2 Solanum clarkiae
ACACTTTAATTTACACAAACTAGGCTAGAAAGTAACATACCTTTTTCTCCCCTTTACAAGCTCAAATCTTTATAACCACCAAACCAAACATTTCTTTGGAAATCTAACACTTCCACGCTACTTAGGGGACCCCATATACCGACCTAGAAGCGTCAAATAATCGAAAATATGGAAAAACAGAATTTCCCCTTCTTGCTACAGTGAGCCGAGAGCTTCAACTTGGGGGAGAAATGTCTGCCTAAAATTTTATATATATATACAACCACTTATACACTTGGGCCAATCAAATATAGCCATGTACATGATCCCTCAAACAACTTTAAATCTTTAAGGAGCACATTTGAACAAAATACACATTTGGTCCCAAACTTTTTCAAATTTAGACCAATTAAGGATTTATGATTTCTAACTCACAAGAATAATTTATTAAAAAAATCCACTTGGTATAAACCTTTAAAATAAACACTTAAGTCCTGAATTGTTCGAAATTTCCAACATTCGTCCAAATTTTCCAAGCATTTCAAATGTTCAAAATACGGGTTCTAACAGCTTGTTATTGGTATGGTGCGCTAGGGCATATGATAAGAGATTGCAAGAGGAGGCATATGGATGATATAGTACAACCTACTGGGTCAGCTATTGCATTATCATCGTCAGTTCCTCCATCAGGTAGGGGTCAAAAGGCACCTATGGGTCATGGTAGAGGTGTTAGAGGGGCAGCTAGCTCTAGCAGAGTCCAGAATCGCACTTATGGTCTGGGGAGTCGGCATAATTTGGATGTTTCGCTTGATGTAGTCACAGTTACATTATCCATCTTTTCACATAATGTATATGCATTAATCAACCCTGGTTCTACAATATCATACACCACTCCACTAGTTGCTGGAAAGCTTAAGAGAACACCCAAATTATTGAGCAAACCATTTGAAATGTCTACACCAACCGGTGAATGTATTATGGCTAGAAGGATTTATTATGATTGTGTAATAACTGTTTGTGACCGTGACACCTTGGCTGACCTAATTGAGCTAGAAATGGTGGTATTTGATGTTATAATGGGTATGGATTGGTTACCTTCTTGTTATGCCACTATGGATTGCCGAACTAAGAAAGTGTACTTTTACTTTCCAAATGAAGCAGTTCTTGAATGGGAAGGCAATTTTGGGGCACCAAAGGGGAATTTTATCTCTTATTTTAAGGCCAGAAAGATGATATGCAAGGGGTATATATGTCATTTAGTTAGAGTGAGGGATATGGAGGCAGAATCACCAACTCTTCAGTCAGTTCTAATAGTGAATGAATTTGTCAATGTGTTCCCTAAAGAACTCCCAGGCTTACCTCCTGAACGAGAAATAGATTTTGGTATTGAGTTACTTCCAGGCACTCAACCTATTTCTATACCTCCATATAGAATGGCCCTAGCAGAATTGTGTGAATTAAAAGAGAAGTTAAAATACTTATTGGAGAAGGGTTTTATAAGACCTAGTGTGTCCCCTTAGGGTGCACAAATGTTATTTGTATGTAAAAAGGATGGAACCTTGAGAATGTGTATCGACTATCGAAAATTGGATAGAGTGACAATTAAGAATAAATGCCCTCTCCCCAAGATTGATGATTTATTTGATCAGTTTCAGGGTGCCAAATGCTTTTCAAAAATTGATTTGAGATCAGGATATCACCAAGTGAGGGTGAAGGAGGAAGATATACCCAAGACAGCTTTCAGAACACGCTATGGTCACTTTGAATTTCTTGTTATGTCATTTGGGCTAACAAATGCACCAGCTGTTTTTATGGATTTGATGAATAGGGTATTCAAGCCATTCTTGGATGTGTCTGTGATAGTGTTGATATATGATATTTTGATATATTCAAGGTCAGAAGAGGATCACACAGATCACTTGCGACAGGTGTTATAGATTCTTCGTGATCGATAGTTGTATGCCAAGTTTTCTAAATATGAATTTTGGGTAAAATCACTGGCATTCTTGGGTCATATTGAGTCTGATGAGGGAATAAGGGTTGACTCACAAAAGATAGAGGCTGTGAAAGATTGGCCAAGACCAACAACACCCACGTAAGCTCAGAGCTTCCTAGGCTTGGCAGGTTATTACACAAGGTTTGTTGAAGGTTTTTCTTCTATTTATGCACCCCTAACAAAGCTGACGCATAAGGCAACCAAGTTCCAATGGAATGATGCATGTGAAAGGAGCTTCTAGGAGCTGAAAAATAAGCTAACTTCTGCACCTGTGCTAGTACTTCCAGAAGGCACTGAGGGGTATGCAGTGTATTGCGATGCTTCAGGAGTTGGCTTAAGGTGTTTATTGACACAACATGGTAGGGTAATTACTCATGCATCCAGGCAGCTACGACCACATGAGAATAATTATCCAATTCATGATCTTGAACTAGCAACGGTTGTATTTGCTTTGAAAATATGGAGCCACTATTTGTATAGGGTTCACATTAATATATACACTGATCATAAGATCCTGCAATACATCTTTAAGCAAAAAGACCTAAACTTAAGATAACAGAGATGGATAGAGCAAATAAAGGATTACGACGTAGATATAATATACCATCCGGGGAAGGCAAATATGGTAGCCAATGCTTTGAGTCGTAAGTCAATCATGAATACTAGTGATCAAGCTAAGGTATGTTGAGGAGTGGCTAAGCATCTACATCAGCTAGCCAATTTGGGAGTTCGCCTTCTTGAAACTCCAAAGGAAGGGGTTATTGTGCATAATGCTGCAGAGTCTTCATTGGTAATGGAGGTGAAAGAAAAACAGTTCGAGGATCCTGTTCTATGACAATTTATGGAAAAAGTGAGTCAGGGTATGATAAAGGCCTTTGACCTTGCACAAAATTGAGTACTTTATTGCCGAAATAGATTATATGTGCCTAATATTAATGATATAAGAAAGAAGATAATGGAAGAAGCCCATGTTTCCCAATATTCCATCCATTCAGGATCAACTAAGATGTATCATGACCTGAAGGGAATGTTTTTGTGGGGAGGCATGAAAAAAGACCTTGTAGAGTTTGTGGCTCAATGTCCAAATTGCCAACAAGTGAAAGTAGAACACCAAAAGCCAGGAGGTTATATGTAGTGCATAGAACTTCCAACCTGGAAGTGGGATATGATCAATATGGATTTTGTTACTGGCTTTCCTCGCTCATCTTAGAAGTTTGACTCCATATGGGTAATAGTTGACAAACTCACAAAGTCAGCACACTTCTTACCAGTCAAGAATAATTATACAACTGAAGAATATGCCAAGCTATACCTAAAAGAGATAGTCAGGCTACACGAAGTCCCAATCTCCATTATATCTGACCGAGGAGCTCAATTCACTGCAATGTTTTGGAAGTCCTTCTAAACGAGTTTAGGGACACAAATGAATTTGAGCACAGCTTTCCGCCCTCAAACAGATGGTCAAGCAGAATACACCATCCAGACACTTGAAGATATGTTGCGAGCTTGTTCCTTGGACTTTAAAGGTAGCTGGGTAGACCATTTGCCACTTATTGAATTTGCCTATAATAATAGCTACCACGCGAGTATCAAGATGGCACCTTACGAAGCTTTATACGGGAGGAAATATAGGTCGCCAATTGGATGGTTTGAAGTAGGTGAAACCACCTTACTTGGGCCAAATCTAATATAACAACCCATGGAAAAAGTTAAGGTGATACAGCAGTGACTAAAAACAGCCCAAAATCATCACAAATCCTATGCAGATGCTAGGAGGAGAAGATTGGAATTCTCAGTAGGGTATTGTGTATTTTTAAAGGTGTCTCTGATGAAACGGGTTATGAGATTTGGTAAGAAAGGAAAACTGAGCCCACGTTACATAGGACCATATCAAATTATTAAGATGTTCGAGCAGGTTGCATATGAACTAGAGCTACCCCAAGAGCTTTAAATGGTTCATCCAGTTTTTCATGTCTCAATGCTTCGAAAATGCATAGGCAACCCATCTTGTATTACTCTTATTGAGGACATATAGGTTACAGAAGATCTCACATATGAAGAGGTACCTATTGCTATTCTAGATCATCAAGTTAAGAAGCTAAGGAATAAAGAAATAGCTTCAATAAAAGTACTTTGAAGAAACTAGCAAGCCGAAGAAATAACATGGGAGGCCGAGGATGTGATGAAATAAAAATGCTCTTACTTATTTGAAGCTAAAGAGGAAGTCCAATATACAAAATTGGGACACTAATAGGTACGTGTGAGTGAATACTTAATATGCTATCACATGTTTGTGTAAGTAAAGATTTAAACTTGGTTAAGCTATTCAATTGTGTTAACATTCGAGCACAAATGTTCCTAAAGAGGGGAGGACGTAACACCCCACACCTTACTGTACTAGTACAAGACAAATAAAACATTATAAGGTTTGGTTAAGTTAGTGCCAAATTTGTAAAAGTGATTGAATCTCGTGTTAATGGGCTATATATGCGTCTAACGCTAAAGAGATCGAGTGCATATTTGTTTTGTGTCGAATTGAGGAGATCACGGCCTTAAATAAAGTAAGAGAATTGAGGTGCTTGCTTAGCTTAAATTTTCTAGCCAAACGGAGACGAGGCTCGATGTTAAATTGTCCAAGTCCGATTATGAATAAAGTCCGTGTTAAGGGTGTAAATTTAGCCCATGTTTAGGAATCACCCATGTAATATATTTTTATCCCAATAAGGATATTAAAAAGTTCCCAAAGACACCACAACTTACTTGGCTATTTGGGCCCAAAACTAACTAAGAGAAATTGGGAAAATGGGCAGCACAAGCCCATCAACTTGGAGACCCATTTAGGCCCAAGTGAAAGGGGAAAGGAGCTGCATCACTAGCTTGATAATGTAAGGCTAAAGTAGCCTTATTAAGTTAGCCAAATACCTCTTTATAAAGGGCTCAAAACAGCTCCCACAAGTCATTGTTAACTTGACCAACAAAAAAAAATCATATTGTCTCCAAGTTTTCTCTCAACGTCTCTTGACTTTGTAAAGCAGCTAAAAGAAACTTGTAGGGTACTTGGAGAGGCCCTACACCTTGAGGGTAGTGGTAAGTAATATTACACATGTGTTTAGTATGGTTTTCATATGAAAAACAAGAAGTACATGCTAGTATGTTTGTGCTGAAAATTTGAGACAGTACGTATTTAGAAAGTTGCTGCACACTTGCCTTTTGTTTTAGTTACTTCTCTATAGTTTATGGGCTGTATTATAAAGAGAAGTTTATGTTCTTAACATAGTTTGAGTTATAAATGTTACAATAAGGTTGCTGCCCTGATTTTGGTTTCATTTAACAAATGCATTTTATTGTGTTATCTTAAGTGTAATGTTGATTGGAACTTGTGGGACGTTGGATAAAAGGCTATTGGCTCACGTCCATCATGACTTCTTAGTTGCTGTTCTAAGGCTGTTTTAGCACTGTTTGTATGTGTAAATGTTGTTGGAATTGCTTGGTTAGAGTTGGAACAAGTTTGGAATTGTCGACGTTGAAATGTAGCGAAGGGAGGTAACATTATGCCGTCCATTTGTAGGTTGTGTAGAATTGTTAAGTGTTGTGATTTTTGTGTTGTTGTAAGACTATTGTGGCACTAAAACAGGCGAACATGGTGTGTAAATGAAAATATGTGTTGGAAAAATACGATTAGGAGCGGAAAGGTCGAAGGAATACGCTTGGGTCTGTAAATACACACTTGCTGCCCGTGTGTTGTTTTTTTATGTGATTGGGCACCCAAGATGTATCTATTGGCTACTAATGCTAGTTTTATCACCTACTATGTTGTACATAAGTTTTTGGAGAAAGGTAAGGTTATCTCTAGGTAGTAACAAGGTCATACAATGAGGTATGTAAGGCTACTTGATTTCGTATTACTTGGCATGAAATCCAGATTCTCCCTTGGCACATAAAGGCACTTGCCAACTCCGACGCAGCTATTTACCATGTCTCCACTCTTTGACATGTTCATATATTCTATACATAGTCACTTTCAAATCTGCATACATACACGGATACCAATTTACATGGGTTCTTTTTGCCAAATAAAGTTTACGAGCTATTTCATGTCATAAACATTTCATTATTTATGCAGTGTACTCTTTTTCATTGTCATATTGTCTTGTATGATTATCCACATGTCACATGCTACATATACAATCCTACAGCTCTAATATTGTGTCCACCAAAAGAACTATCTCAAAGTCAATTGAAAGATAAAGTATATTGTTTATTGATAGGTGGTAGCCTGAGGGGTGGAAGAATCACCTAGCCAGGGACGATCCCATCACACGTGGTAGCCCAAGGGGTTAAGGAAGAACCTAGCCAAGGACGATCCCGATATATTGTTTATTGATAGACGGTAGCCCGAGGGATGAAAGAATCACCTAGCTAGGGACGATCCTATCATGAGTGGTAGCCCGAGGGGTTAAGGAAGAACCTAGCCAAGGACGATCCCGATACATTGTTTATTGATGGGTGGTAGCCCGAGGGGTGGAAGAATCACCTAGCCAAGGACGATCCTATCACGGGTGGTAGCCCGAGGGGTTAAGAAAGAACCTAGCCAAGGACGACACCGATACAGTTTTACCACTGATCAGTTGGTCATTCGTATTATAGTTGTGCAAAGATTATACAGTAAAGGTAAAGTAATATAAAGAACATAAAGTACATGATTCCAAAGTATAACCAAAAGTGGTCTCTAATCTTGCACCAGTGCATAGTCTCATCTAAGTTATTACTTCACATACAGTATATCCTACCTTACATATTCAGTACATTATCTCGTACTAATGTCCTTTACGGGGGACCTGCATTTCATGCTGCAGGTACAGGTGCTAGTAGATCTCCCCAGTAGGAGTACAAGATATCCAGCTACTGATACCACCCTCCAAGTTGCTTCGGGGCTTTGCATGTCTAGAGTTTATATGTTCGTATTGTACAATTAGTCGAGGCAGGGCCTGTCCCGACCCTTATTAGCTACTTTTCCTTGTGTAGAGGCTTTGTAGACCATGTAAACTAAAGTGTGGTCATGTCTCGTATGTTAAACACCGCGGCCCCAACGACCAAGCCATATGTATTTCCTTTTGGCTTGTTATCATTTTATTTTCTTAAAGGCATATCAAACATATAAATCCCTTATAATACGTATAGAAAGCAATAGATACAGTTTAGTTCTCCCAGGCCTTATCGGCAACGGGTGCCAGTCCGCCCTAATAGGAATTGGGGCGTGACAATGAGCCCCTAAATCTAAATCATTAAATGATATAATATAGAGAAAAATCTGCAACAAATCTGTAGAATGTATTGAGTATGTAAGAAACACTAAACATACTGCAAACTCTTATGATCCATGAAGATATAATATGCACACTCTAAAGGTAATAATGCAAAATTTCCATCGTTCTTATGCACGAAAAGGACTAAGGCATCAGTGGGGAACACTAATTCTAATGAATCCTTTATCTAAGAGTCCTTTCAACTATTCCTTCAACTCTTTGTACTTAAATGCAGCCATTATATATGGAGTAACAGATTTAGGCTATGTATCAAAAAGAGTACATATTCTAAAGACTATCCATATCAGGAGAACTCTGAGAAGGCTGTCAGCAATGATTTCTAGAAACATACATGCTATAGAGACTATTTGAAGAGATGGGGTTTTAATGTTACGACCCTTAACCCTAACTAGAAAATAGAGATAAGCCTTGGAGATAATCTTTTTTACTTTAAAAAAAGAGATGAAATGACTCTTAGGTATAGTAGACCTATCCTTGCACTTTAAGACTGGTTCATTAGGAAATTGAAATTTTACAATTCTTGTTCTTCGATCAACTGGGGCATAGCAAGAGTGTAACCAGTCCATGCCCAAAATAACATCAAAATTTACTATTATCTTTTTCTACTAAATCAATTGTCATTTCATTATCAAAGAGATTAATACAAGACAAATTTTATAAATTCATTCAGCCAAGATTGACTCCCTAACTATAGTAGAGACAGAAAGGGTTATGGAAGTTAGTTTAGAATCGAAATCAAATTTATCGCCAACACAAGGTGTTATAAAGGATAAGGTAGCTCCATGATCTAATAAAGCATAAACATCAATGGAGAAAACTTTGAACATGCCAGGAATAACATTAGAAGAGTTCCTCTATCCCGGTGAGATGACAAGATATAGATGCAATTCTAACCACACTTTACACTAGAAGTAGAACCCTTCTGAGTTATCTTGCCTGCTGAAGCTGCCAACTAACTGAATTGAGTTGTATTACATCTATTTTCCAATTTGACCGATGGGGAATCCCTAGTATACGAATCATTTGACCACATCAGTAACACTCATCCCTACCATAATGTCATTTACCATGGAGGTTTTTATCGCGATTGCAGCAAGCAGGATAAGGTCAGTCCCCCTTAGAAAAACTATCCTAAGATTGACTGCCGACTTCCCTATACTTTTTGACCATTTCCAGGTTGGGGTGTTGCGAAATAGCTAACAATAGAGCTGGTCAAGGTGACATCTTCTAACAAGATGATCGATTTTTATTATTGATCTTCTGGTGGCTGGACTTGTGATTGGACATTCAGGCTCTTTTGTTGTGAAACTCTTTTTGATAGTTTTACTCATCCTCCGTAACCTACTACACAAATATATTTAGTTAGAAAATGTTCATTATAACATCCCGCACAAATAGGACTTTCGTCCACAAAAGTAAAAATAAAGGCATACCTGATGGGTCAAATAGGCCAGGGAACTGCTCCTGCATCTCTGCTATCACGACCCAACCTAGGGTCTAGGAGTGACATGGAGAATGGGAACCCGAGAGTCCTCAAACAAGCTTCAAGTATCTATATTTACATCATCGGTTTGGAAGCATATATGCAAATAATTAACACATAGTTCTAAGAGATGGGAAAGTAAGACTCACACTATGGGGATGTCATAGGGTAAATGAGTAACATGGATTTACACAACATGTAGCACATAGATAGTAAGGGGCGGGTAAGTATGAACCACTCTATGAGGGGAAATTCGAGACTTAGGATCTTCCATATTTCCACATCAAAACATACATACTTATCATAATTCTCATATTTAATCGATAATAGCCATATCTGATAGATAACTATAATCATTGGCTCCAAATACAACACAAAACATATAGATCCAACAAAAGTCTACAAGATGTCCAACAATACCTCTAGTCATAAGATAGGGAGGGGGCCAAGACACGTCTCGGGCTCACCGTCAAAGTAATTAAAATGAACAAGACTTTATAGGTAGAGGAATGGTGGTTTGTCCTTGGAAGATAGGACTCCCCACAACAAATGTCTTAAATCCGATCTAGCTGTCAAAAGGTGGATGAAGGTAGTCCTCAGTCCCTACATGGTTAGCTCATATAGGCAAAAGTATGTGTTAGTACGTTTAAATGTATTAAGTATATGGCATGCAATGCATACGACTTATCAAACCTGCATTCAATGTTAGACGACAAAGGCGCATAATATAAAAAGAGATATATAGCAAGATATAAAGTGTACAATATGCCATGAAACTAACGATACATGAAATGCACAAATGCTCATATATAGTGGAGATGAGACCTCAACCGACATATAAGACCAAGCGAGCTATTACTTAGAATCCCGATGTTATCCCCACACTGGAAAAGAGGTGGTGTTAGACCCCATAAGTTAGAACCCGTAAGTCCTTAATTGGTTAAATTTGGTAAAGTTTGGGACCAAATGTGAATTTTATTCTAAGTTTAGTCCTTAAGATTTAAGTTATTAGTGGGGTCATGTGTGTGGCTCCTTTTGATATGTTCAAGAGGATGAGTTGTGCCTATATATATGTATTCTTATCTTGTACAAAACAAGAGTCCCATACTTAGAAAAAAATAGAGAAGTGAGCAACTTAGGCAACCTCTCGGGTTGCTACATTAATTTAAAAAAAAATAGCACTTTTTCGAGTTTTCGATTATTTTATACTTCAATCTTGGTATATTGGATCCCCTAAATGGCGTGAAGGCGTTGGTTGGTCAAGGAAATGCTTGGTTTGACGACTAGAAAGATTTTGGTCTAGTAAGGAGCTTGAAAGGTACGTTAATTTCTAGCTTCATTTATGTAATTTAAAGATTGTAGGAGTGTTAGGGAAGTGTTAAATTGAAGGTAAAACATGAAAAAAGGGTTGGTTGTTAGTTTGAATTGTGAATTTCGAATTTGGGGTTTGAATAGGGGGACAAGATTGCATATGTCGATATATTATTTTATAATCATGTGTTTATGTTTATTTGTCATTAAAATTGTCCTTGTAGAGTGAAAGAAGTGTTGTGAAACTATATAAATATTTACATGAAAGTTAGCTTGAATTGGAGCCCCATTGAAAGTATAATGTTATGTTTTAAAGTTTGGGGTTTGCGTTGGGCGTTGGAGTGATGTATTATAATTGTTGGAGTATATAAGAAGGATTGAATATGGTAGATATGTATATGTATGAATGCTGCCCTGTTTTACCAATTATGTCATAATAGCGTTTTGTGGTGTTTTGATGTTGTGATGGTATTGGA
>JAABOM020061992.1:0-10571 GCA_011800125.2 Solanum clarkiae
TTTGTGTATTTAGTATGATTCCTTCATGAAAATCAAGAAGTATATGATAATATGTTATGCTGAAAATTCTGGACAGCATGTGTCAAAAAAATTGCTGCACTCTTGCCTTTGATTTTAGTGATTTCTATATGGTTTGTGGGTTGTATTATGAAGAGAATTTATTTTTATTGACATGATTTGAGTTATAGAAATTACCCTAAGGTTTCTGCCCAATTTTGGTTTCATATAACAAATGAATTTTATTGTGCTATCTTAAGTGTGATATTGGTTGGAAGTTGTGCGTTGTTGGATTTAAAGCTATTGGTTCATGTCCTTAATGACTTCTTGGGTGCTCTTCTAAGATTGTTTTAGCACTAATTGTATGTGTAAATTTTTTGGAGCAGTTTGGTTAGAGTTGGAAAAGGTTTGAAATTGTCGACGTCGAAATTTAGTAAAAGGGGGTAACGTTATGCTGTCCTTTTGTAGGTTGTGTAGAATTGTGATATATTGTTCTATGACCTTCACTATTTTGGGACTATTTTTGGACTATATTAAGACTGGTTTTATGTGGTAAAAACGTTGGAAACACTTTGGGTAAATTTAAAATAGATTCGGGATGGTTGACGATGAAGTGTGGGGAAAGAATGTAATGTTGTGCCGTTTGTTTGTATGTTGTGAAGAATCGCTATGCGTTATGCTTTGTGGTCTGTTGTAATACTGTTAAGGATCAAAATTGAGTTGTATCTGATGTGTACATAAGAATGGTTGCAAGAAAATACGATTATAAGTGAAAAGGTTGAAGAAATGCCTTTGCGTCACTAATTGAAAGCTTGCCGTCTGAGTGATCGTTCTTATGATTTTGGGCTGTCAAGAAGTTTTTATTTGCTGCTAATTCTAGTATTATTACCTAATATGATGTAGATAAATATTTGGTGGAAAAGCAGCTACTCCAAGGTAGTAACGAGGTCACACAACGAGGTATGTAAGGTTACTTGATTTCGTAACATTTGGCATGAAACATACATCCCTCGGTAAGTAAGGGCATTTATCTACTCCTAAATGACAAGCAGCCAAATCTCCACTTTTTCACATATTCATATTCTCCTATATATAATCACCTTCAAATGTACATACATACGTGCATACAAAGTACATGAGTTTTTGTTGCTAAACAAGGTTCATGAGTTGTTTTCATTTCATACTTATTTCATTGTTTATGTAACATACTCTCTTCATTTCCATATTGTCTTGCATGATTATTTACATGTCACATGCTATCTATACAACCTTATAGCTTCAATATTTTGAAAACTAAAAGAATCATCTCAAAAGTAATTAAAAGATAAAGTATATAGTTTTTGATGGGTGGTAGCCCGAGGGGTGGAAGCATCACCTAGCCAGGGACGATCCAATCACGGGTGGTAAGCCGAGGGGTTAAGGAAGAACCTAGCCAAGGACGATCCCAATACAGTTTACTACTGATCAGTTGGTCATTTACAATACATGATGTGCACAGATTATACAGTATAAGTAAACAATATAAAGAACATAAAGTATACGATTCCAATGTATATCCAAAGGTGGTCACTTATTCCATATCAGTGCATAGTTTCATTTGAAATTGTTACTTCATATACATTATTTCATGCCTTACATACTCAGTACATTATCTCGTAATGACGTCCCTTACGGGGGACCTGCATTTCATGTTGTAGGTACAGGTGCTAGTAAATCTCTCCAATAGAGTCCAGGACATTCAGCTGTTTCTACCAAGCTCCAGGTTGCTCCGGAGCTTTGTGTGTGTCTAAAGTTTATATGTTTGTATTGTATAGTTAATTGAAGCGGGGCCTGTCCCAACCCTCATTTGATATTTTATCTTATCTGAAGGCTTTGTAGACTATGTAAATTAAAGTGTGGTCATGTCTCGTACTTTCAACATCGTGGCCCATTTTAGTGATCGAGTTATTTTATGTCTGAGAATTAACTTCATGGGTCCCTTTGTTAGCTCACAGGGAATAAGTATATCCTAGTTGTTGTGGACTATGTTTCTAAATGGGTGGAGGCAGTAGCTTTGCCAAATGATGAGGGCAAGAATGTCATAGGATTTCTTCAAAAAAACATGTTTTCTAGGTTTGGAACATCTCGAGCAATTATTAGTTATGGAGGTTCTCATTTTTGCAATAGACTTTTCAAAGCACTACTTGAGAAATATGGTGTGAAACATCATGTTGCGATGCCTTACCATCCCCAAAAAAGTGGGCAAGTAGAGGTGTCAAATACATAAATCTAGCAAATCTTGTCCAAGACTGTAATGTGAATCGTATCGATTGGTCCCCGCAAGTTAAATGATGCATTTTGTGCCTACCGCACAACTTCAAAACAACGATTGGTATGTCCCCATACCAATAGGTATTTGGAAAAGCTTGTCAGTTACTGGTTGAACTTAAACACAAAGCAACATGGGCATTAAAGAAGCTAAACCTAGATTGGTATGGAGCAGCAACATCTAGGCTAATGCAGAATAATAAGCTAGATGAGTACTGACTGAGAGCATATGAGAGTTTTGCATTGTACAAACAAAGAATGAAGATTCAACATGATCACACAATTGGGAACTGCTAATTTGCACTAGGGGACATGGTGTTGCTTTACAACTCTCGATTGAAGTGGTTTCCTAGGAAGCTCAGATCTAAGTTGATGGTTCCTTTTCTGACTAATGCATGTCTTTAGCCATGGTACTATCTAAGACGACTCCAAAAAGTGCTCAAAAATGTACCTCGGAAATGTCCAGAATCATAATTTTCATATATCTACAAATTTGTTTGTTATTTTAAAATTTTGATTTTATATTCTTGTTCAGTGGGTCAAATTGAGTGGGGAATGGGTCTACCCCAAATTTTATAGCGACCGTAGCAAAATATAAAATTTGAAAGTTGCAATTTCCAGTGGCATTTACACGTCACTTCCACGACGCACTAGTGCCTTAAAATTGGTGCAGTTTATTTTCAGTCCAAGAATTTTAAGTCTTGGGCCTAAGGGTTTCCATGTGTGAAAATACCTATCCATAGGCTTATTTCACCCTCATATCATCCTAAACATTCCTCAATACTCACTCAAACACTTAGACTAATTTTCCTCTCAAGATTCAAGTCCCAAAACCCTCATCCGGATCTAAGGATTTCCTTCAAGCTTCAAGTCTCCATTAAATTCTTCTTCAAGATATTCTCCAAGCTCAAGGTATGTGGAATTCTTTCGCAGGTTCCTTCATCCATGATGCCCAAGATTTCTTTTCTTATAAGTTGCATGATTTAAAGTTTATTTACTCATGAGTATTATTTATTGTGAAAAATCACTACGCATTATGTTTGAGCATATGAAATTGTGACTCTTTTCTCATGTTTTGAGCTATGAATCTAAGATCTATTGAAAGGATTAGTGAAGGGTTTTGATGTTTATTGCTTGAGGCTGTTACCAAGTATCTATTGAAGCTTTTACGTTGAATTTACTAGCATGATTTCACTCTTTAATTACATAGTTTTACACTTGCACTACACACCCTCTAAATGTTTGATAAAATGTCCAGATGTTGTTTCTTGATGAATTGAATGTCCAAAGCATGAGATGTGATAAAAATGACTATATGACAATTAAAAGAGCTTGTGTATATAATATATTCTATATAAAGTATTGCATTAGACCATGCCCTCAACACCAGGGTAGTAGGTGAGATTGCCACTAACCTAGTTGAGGGGTTTGTACCTCACACACCAGGGTGATGGGTGAGATCATTATCAACCTAGTTGAGGGGTTTGTACCTCACACATCAGGGTGATGGGTGAGATCATCATCAGCTTACCAAGTACTTTGGAAATCTAGTTTAGACTCTTCTACACATATGATATCCTATATAAGCATGAGTTACTTAATCATGTTTTATTTAAGTATTAATCATATATGCCATATTGTTATTTTATACCTATTGCCTATTGTTTTGCATTCTAATTATGATGCCTATCTCTCGTTGCATTGTATCATACATACTTAGTACATTCAAATGTACTAACACATACTCTTGCCTACATGATATCACCATGTTGAAGCCAAATCCCAAGTTGATCATCCTCCTCCTTCACATGGCTAGTTCGGTACTACTCAAGCTAGTTGGTGAGTACTTCATTTGGGGGACGTTTATATAATTTTCTCTTATTATGTATTGAGACACTCTTCTTTATATTCTATTTTTACTACAAGAGTGAGCCCAGTTGCTTTGTCTTCCACCCGCTCTTATCTATGTAGCAAAGACGTTTGTTGGACATGATATGTATCTATGGTATTAGCTTTGACTCTTTGCCTCTTGATTATGATGTTATGCAAGTTTTCCCCTTAGTCCCTTTTTCCCCTATTCTTACTCTTTATGTCCTTAATATGATTCCATGACCAATGATATGTAATGATAAGTTAAGAGGCTTATTTGGGGTTCCTTCGAGTTTTCCATTCAGCGTGTCGCGTCTAGGCCCCAAGCTTGGGTTGTAAAAAACTTGGTATCATAGTACTAGGTTGATAGATCTTTATAGTCCAACACACCACGTTGATTAGAGTCTTATTCATGGTTGCGTTGTGCACCATAACTATGAGTAGGAGGCCATTAGGCATTCTAAGAAATATTTCACTTCTTCATGATCCATGTTGTGTGATGGAGTTAGGTCCCCTAGGGCTTATTGCTAATCCCCAATCATTACATTTCAAGATATGTCTCAAGCTACTCAAGATGGTGATATATCGAATGCGGAGGTTTGTAATGCCTTGTGGGTAATGGCTAAAGCAGTGACAAAATTGGTAACTCAACTCAATCAACAAGTGAGTGCTCCTGAGGTTTCAAATGATAAGAGGCGGGGTAATGAGGCCAAGAGGGCCAACAATATGGGTAAGTTCCAAAGTCACAAATGTAGAGGTGGTGATAGTGGTATGCCCCTCTCCTTACAATCAAGTGGCTTTCCGCTCCTCAGTCCTTGTATACTAAGATTATTCTTATCCGTGCTTTCTTTCATGGTGATTCTGATCCAGACCTATCTCATAGGGATGTGCCTTATGCTAGGTACCCAAGGTGTGGTAGAGGCCATGATAGCCTACACTTGAGAGGTACTAATGCTTGTTATGGTGATGGGGAGATGGGTCATATGATAAAAGAGGTGATGGTGGGATGACTAATCCCAAGTGTCAAAGGTGTGGAGAAAACCATGGTGGCTCATACTTAAGGAAGATAAATGCTTATTATGGATGTAGTGCAGTGGGTGGATTTTCCATATGTTCAAAGGAAGTGTAAGGGTGGTCGACCTTTAGATCGAAGTAGTCATGTTGATCAAGTGGCTCAAGAAAGAGATAAAGTGCCCGATGCTATTATCGATAAGTTGAAGTTTCCTTGGCTATGTTATGCCTGGATTGTTAGGCCCGGTGTGCCACTATTTCTTCTCTATTCTTTTTGGTTGCTAGTGGGGCTTCTTGTGTGCCCAAGTTGTTGTGTGGACCTTTGGTGTCTATCCTTTTGTCATGTATATTATTGCTAGAAGGTTCATAGCTATTATCCGGGTTCGTATTGCATTAGGTCTTGCTTGGTGGCTTGTTGCTGTTCGTGTGGTGAATCTTGAGGTTATACCAAGGATGGAATGGTTTCATGCATGTCGTGCCTTCATGGGTGATAGGACCCATAAGAGTTAGATCCTAACTCTCTGATGAGCCCGTCTTCGAGTGGGAGGTGGTCAAATGGTAGCAAGGGAGATAGGTCCATTTCTTTTCATTAGGTACAATTAGTCTCTAAGGGTTTGCATTTATCATCTTGTGAGAATTGAAAGTGTTGAACCTAAGTTGTTTTGTCTATTGAGTTGTTGTTAGAGGTAGATAAGGACTTGAATGTCCTTTTCGATACTTTGGATTTGGGTAGTGTCTTTTGGTTTGGATAGTACACCTGTTATGCCTATAAGTCTCATGAGTGAGATCTTTAGTCCCTGCTCTAATGGGTTTGTGGTTGTTTTGGTGATGATGCAATGGTTCATTCCCTAATGAGGTAGTGCATGTGAGTCATTTGAGGGTAGTACTACAAAGTCTAAGGAAGGAGTTTGGATGCTGCATAGGAGAAATGGGAATTTTTGTTATAAGAGATTGCCACCCTAGGTCGTGTAGTGCCTGGTGATGGTATTAAGGTAGACCCTAGTGAGATGTAAGTGATTAGAGATTAGCCTAGAGTTTGACTTCGGTAGGTATAAGGATCTTCTTGGTTTTAGCGGGCAATTGTCGGAGCTTATGAGTAGGTCCTCTTCTATTGTTTCTCCTGTGACTTAGTTGACCCCAACTAAGGCCTATGTTGTGTCTGACTTTTTCGGGTAGGGTAATTTTTTGGGTCCGGGAGTTACTATTTCTTGTGTTATTCCTTTGTGCTAGTAGGATTTATGTGTATTTGTATCCCAAATGGTTACGTGAGTCTATTATGGTTAGAAGAGGTCTATAAAGGTAGCCCCATGTTCTTGTTGCATAGAGTCTTGTCTTGTGATCTTGGTTGAACTTAGCTTGACAGGTTGGAGGTCTTGAGGTGGTTTAGGCTACATGCATAACATTCTTCCAATAAGTGTAGAACCTGTAAGGTTATACTATGGTGGTAAAGAGTGGATGATCTATTTGGTCAACTGCAATGGGTTAGTCACTTCTTTAAGATTGATCTTTGGTTCGGGTTTTGTCCCTAAGTATGGATGAGGGTAGGTGATATCGCTAAGTGTCTTTTCGGGCTAGGAGTAAGCATTTTCAGTATTGGTTATTTATAGCTTATGAATTATTGGGAGGGAGTGTTGTGAGTCTTGATAGATAAAAGGTTGTTTTCTAAATATGATAGGTGTGAGTTGAGGATGATGAGAAGATAGTTAGACCTCCATAAGGATTATGATATGAGCGTACATTTATTTCCCCATTAAGGCTAGTGTGGTTGGTACTCTAAGTAGCATGCCTATGGGTAATCGAGCATTGTGATAATGGTGTTAAGGAGGTGACTAGTGGAGTCCATCGGTTGGCTAGATAGGGAGTTAGGTTGAGGGAAGTTGAGAATGGTAGTATAGTGTTCTTAGTGGTCGCAAAATTTTCTTTGGTTGGAAGGTCTAGTTTAAGCAAGGCCTTGATTTTGCCTTGTTAGGGTTGGAAGTCGTGGGTGAAAATAATAGGGTAGAGGCTGTCTCCCAAGGGAGAGATGGTGGTTTATGGTACCAAGTGGACTAGGTGTGTTTAAGGGTAACAAATGGGTTAAGGTTTATAGGCCCTTATAGGGTTTGGAGGAGAAATTAGTAAGATTGCATAAGGGTTGGAATTACCTAGGTATATGAATATAGCAAGCCTTTTTGTAGACGTTATATGTCCCTGGTTGGGTGGCTTGAAGTGGGACAAATGGCCTTGATGGGTCCAGATCTAGTTATGGAAGCCATGGAGAAGGTAAGGTTGATTAGGGAAAGGATGAAGCAACCCAAAGTTGTCAAAGGCCCTATGCCGATGAGAGGAGAAGGGATCTTGAATTAGAGTTGGAGATTGGGCCAATTTGAAGGTTCTATCCACGAAGAGTAAGGTTGTTTTGGTAGGGAGAGAGTTGAGCTTATGAGGAAGATTGTTAATGTTTCTTTGCAAATGGGAATTTCCTATTGATGTGGATATGGTTCATTTAGTTCTTTATGCTTCTAGGTGGATGGGATGTGTTGGTGACTCTAGTGCTATAGCACTCTTTGAGATTGTGGGTGATGTGGAGGATAAGTTGTCCTAGGAGAGGGCCCCAGTGGAGGTGTTGGATGGAAGGGTAGAGAAGTTGATTAATAAGGATGTGGTGTTCGTCAAGGCATTTTTTAAGAGATCATCAAGTCAAGTGTCTCTAAGGAAGCCAAAGTTGTCTTAATGGAGCGATATTCGTACCTCACTCATTCTAGTCAATCCTAAGATAGAGACTAAGTCCTTCATGTGATTCCAAGTTTTATATCTAACCCCTATGTCATTCATATGCATTCATGTTTAAGTTGGCAAATTTACGATGAGTTTACACTTATGTGGAGGTTTTAAAAATGGCGTTTTAAATGTAACGTTGTATTCTTGTTGGGGCTGATTTATTTATGATCACTCTTGTCATGTATGTTTCTTTTACATTCGGGGATGAATGTTCCCAAGAGGGAGATATTAAAATGACCCCAAAAAGTGCCCGAAAATGTGCCTCGAAAGTGTCGGAATCATAATTTTCATATATCTAAAAATACATTCGTTATTCCAAAATCCGACTTCATATTCTTGTTTAGGGGATAAAATTGAGTGGGGTATGGGTCTACCCCAAATTTTAGAGCGACCGTAGCAAAATCCAAAATTTCAAAGTTGTAATTTCCAGTGACATTTACGCGTCACAGCCGCGACGCGCCAGTGCCTTAAAACTAGTATAATTTATTTTCGGTCTAATACTTTTAAGTCATGGGCCTAAGGGTCCCCATGCGTGAAAATACCTATACTTAGCCTTATTTCACCCCCATATCATCCTAAAGATTCCCCAATACTCACTCAAACACTTAGACTAATTTTCCTCTCAAGATTCAAGTCCCAAAACCCTCATCCGGATCTAAGGATTTCCTTCAAGCTTCAAGTCTCCATTAAGCTCTTCTTCAAGAAATTCTCCAAGGTCAAGGTATGTGGGTTTCTTTCATGGGTTCCTTTCACCCATGATTCCCAAGCTTTCTTTTCTTACAAGTTGCATGATTTAAAGTTGATTTAATCATGGGTCTTGTTTATTATAAAAAATCATTGCACACTATGTTTGAGCATATGAAATTGTGATTGTTTTATCATATTTTGAGCTATGAATCTAAGATCTATTGAAAGGATTGGTGAAGGGTTCTGATACTTATTGCTTGAGGGTGTTACCAAGTATCTACTGAATTGCATGGTTTTACACTAGCACTACACACACTCTAAGTGTTTGATAAAATGTCCGAATGTGGTTTCTTGATGAATTGAAGGTCCAAAGCATGAGATGTGATAAGAATGACTCTATGATGATGAAAAGATCTTGTGCATATGATATATTCTATATAAAGTGTTGAATTAGACCATGCCCAATCCGAGGGACCAGGAGCCCGAGCAACCTAGTTGAGGAGTTAGTATCTCAAACACCAGGGTGGTAAGTGAGATTGCCACTAACCTAGTTGGGGGGTTTGTACATCACACACCAGGGTAATGGGTAAGATCATCATCAACTTAGTTAAGGGGTTTGTACCTCATACACCAGAGTGATGGGTGCGATCATCATTAACCTAATTGAGAGGTTTGTACCTCACACACCAGGGTGATGCGTGAGATCATCATCAACCTACCAAGGGGTTTGTATTTTGGAAATCTAGCTTGGTCTCTTCTACATATATGATATCCTATATAAGCATGAATTATCTAAGTATTTTTTACTTAAGCATTGATCATACATGACATATTTTTATATTATGCCTATTGCGTATTTTTTTGCATTTTGATTATGATGCCTTCTTGTTGAATTGCATCCTACACACTTAGTACATTCAAATGTACTAAATATGCTCTTACCTACATGATATCACCTTGTAGAAGTCGAAGCAATAGTTGATCATCCTCCTTCTCCACGTGGCTAGTTCGGTACTACTCAAGCTAGTTGGTGAGTGCTCCATTTTGGGAATGTTTATCTATGTTTCTCTTATTGTGTATTGAGGAACTCTTCTTTACATTTTATTTTGACTATGAGGGTGATCCTAGTTGCTTTGTCTTGCCCAGCGCTCTTATCTATGTTGTAGAGGTGTTTGTTGGACATGCTATGTATCTATGATATAAGCTTTGACTTTTTGCCTCTATCATAGATATGTAATATGTCCAACAACCACCTCTATTACATAGATAAGAGTCGGGGAGAAGACAAAGTAACCGAGCTCACCCTTACAGTCAAATAGAACATAAAGAAGAGTGTCTCAATATATAACAAGAGAGCTAGACTAACGTCCCCGAAATGGAGGACTCACCAACTAGCTTGAGTAGCACCAAACTAGCCACATGGAAGAGGATGATCAACTTGGGCTCCGGTTCCTACATGATGAAATCATTAAGGCAAGAGTATGCGTTAGTATGTTTTAATGTACTAAGTATGTAGGATGTAATACAATAATAGATAGTCATCATAATCAAAATGCATAATAATAAACAATAGGCATAATATACCAATATGACATGTATGATCAATGCTTAAGTAAAACATGCTTAAGTAACTGATACTCATATAGGATATCATATGTGTAGAAGATACCAAGCTAGTTTTTCAATGTACAAACCCCTTGGTGGTTGTGTGTACAAACCCCTCACATGATTGATGATAATCACACCTTATCACCATGGTGGCGAAGTACAAACCCTTCACATGGTTGATGAGTACAAACACCCACCTTGGTTACCTAGGCTTTTATTCCCAGATCGGGTATGGTCTAATGCAACACTTTATAGAGAGTATATCATATACATAAGCTTATTTCATCATCATATAGTCATTCATATCATATCTCATGCTTTGGACCTTCAAC
>JAABOM020061993.1:0-10570 GCA_011800125.2 Solanum clarkiae
TTCTGACACTAACTCTCTCTATATATATACCTCATCTCATCATGGCAATCATAGGATACTTTTGACTTTTTCATCACACTTAAGGCCATCGACTCATCCCTTCACTAGTTAGCTAATGGATACATATCTCTAACTATAAGCCTCAATTAGTCATCACTCTTGAAATCTCGTCAAAAGAACACGAGTATAACTCAATACCAACAAACATAAACATGCACGATAAGAGAGAATAAATAAAGGGAAGTTGAGGTTAATGTGATGAATTGAAGATACTTGAGTCTTTAAACATTAGTATGTTATATTTGATAAATTACAAACTTATTTACATGTTGTGATGAGTAAAGTTAAAAGAGCCCAAATGACCATTTGAATTGAGTCGAGCACGATAAGTTACATGAATATTGAGTTGACTGTATTTAAGTACTTGTATGTGATTGGATGAATTGATGAATCTTTGAGACCAATTGAGATAATTCTATAAGGTTGAGGGTTGAGTTGATGGATTGAGTATTGAGGATTGAGGTAATGATGAGTTGAACAAGTTTTAGACTAGGGAGGAGTATCGAGCACCGAGCGGGGAGCGTGTATACTTTTACTTTAACCCACAGAACTACATTGCCAGCGTACATAGTCGCCTAGCATCATTATGGTGACTCTTGTTCCGCAAGTGGACATTTACCCTGGATCCAAGAGAGAGATGATCATCCTATGTCGTGGCACGTATAGGGCACCGTGGCAACAATACTAATTTATTGTGGATCACCTAACTTAAGGTGGTTGGAGGTATGTTGGTTAAGAGAAACTTCTAAGCAACTTTGATTGAGCATGAGATTTACAAACTTGAGTTTACTTTCACCATGTATATATGTATTATGTTTGAATGCATCAAATGTTTTAGACTGTTATATACTGAGTTGAGCATGAGTTAAGGAGTCGAGGTAAGTATTCTTGAGCTTATTATTATTATTACTACATTTGAGTCGTTGGACTTACCATACATTTCATGTGCTGACGCCTTTGGCGCTGCATTATTACATGATGCAAATATTAGAGATAGGGGACTTCAACCTGTGCATCGAATGAGATCCAGATCAGTATACATCAGCGTTGGTGAGCTCTCCTTACATTTCGGAGAAGCCCTTTTTATCTTCTGTCTTTGATTAAGAACGTTATCTATTTGAGGTGTCTATAGCCTGTCATGGCACCTTTTGTATTATTGAGTAGAGGCTTCATAGACATTGAGTGAGTGATTTATTAAAAGTATTGCATAATTTCAAACCTTGTTTGTTTGAAACTATGAATGAGTTTTCATTAATATTATTGTGTCTATTTGAGTTAATTCTTCCACTGTTGAGTACGATGTGACGATGAGGCCAAGTCGTTCGCTCGGAGGCTAGTAATAGTCTTCGAGTGCTAGCCATGCCAAAGGTACCCTCCCATGGCGTGACAAAGGAGATGTAACTTGGGTGACATCAAGAATAAATTAAAACGAAAACAACCACACATTTAACACGAAATCCAAAAATCTAAAGTCATGAGTACAAAAGCATCTAAAGTAGTGCGAATGAGTAAATACAACTGTCTCAAGAGAAAGATGCAAAGTTTCATATTATCAAATACAATGTCTGAATACAAAGCAATAAAGGATGGCTGAAAAAATCAACGGCGACTCAAAGTCTGAGCCTCTTCGCTAAGATCCGGGTAGTTGGATGGTAAATCTGTTTTGGATTGTGATACCTCTTAGCCACACACAGATGGACAGAATATCTAGCAGAATGGGTATCTTCCAATATCAATCTCACGCAATTCCCCACCTTAGTCACACAAAATCTATCATTTATCCTTAATATGCCCTTGGAATCAATAGTAGCTCCTTTGACTTCACCTTGCAACACCTAATTATAAATCATGCATAATCTAGTATCCTAATGAGCACAAATCATATCAAGCAAGGAAGATCCAGCCTAACAAAGGAAACAATACTCTGAGAAGGAGGAATATCTAATTGAACCATCTGTCTAGCAAGTGATTCAACTACTAAATCTAAGGGCCTCTCCTCAGCACTCAAGAATGCTAAGCTCCCCATACTAGTAGCCATTCGGCTAAAAGCATCCGCCACCACTTTTTCCTTCTTGGGGTGATATAGAATAGAGATATTATAATCTTTAGTTAACTCTAACCACCTATGTTGTCTCATGTTCAGATTAGGCTGAGAAAATATGTATTTGAGACTCCAGTGATATATAAAAATCTAACAATCCACCCCTATAAAGATAATGTCACCACAACTTCTACACAAATACAACTGCAGCCAACTCCAAATTATGAGTAGGGTAGTTTCTCTCATGCACCTTTAACTTTCTAGAGGCATATGCTATCACTTTCCCTCTTTGCATCAATACACCAGCAAAACTCACACAAAAAGCATCACAATACACCAAAAATGGCACTCCTTCCTCAAGCAAGGGAAGAATAGGTGTTAAAGTTAAGAAATCCATGTGATTTTGTAAGCTCACCTCACACTTCTCTGGCCATTGAAATGCTAAATCCTTCTGAGTAAATCTAGTCAGTAGGGATGTTATAGATGAGAATCCCTAAACAAAACATCGATAATACCCCGCCAAACCAAGAAACTCTGAATCTCAGTCACAGAAGTAGGCCTAGCCTACTCACAAATAGCTGCTACCCTGGCTAGATCCACCATTATACCCTCTTTTGTAACTACATGTCCAAGGGAAGCCACAGACACGAGCCAAAACACACACTTTGAGGACTTTGCATACAGCTTCTCCTCTCCTAATCTCTGAAGTACAATCCTCAGGTACTGAACATGATATGCCTCACTCTTGGAATGAACCAAGATATCATCTATAAACACAATCACTAATATTCCCAATTAAGGTTTGAACACTTGGTACATCAACTCCATAAAAGCATCTGGGGCATTAGTCAACGCGAATGACATAACCATGAACTCATAGTGCCCATAATGGGTCATGAGAGCTATCTTCAGGATATCAGACCCCTAAACTCTCAATTAATGATGACCATACTTGAAACAATCTTAGGGAATACCAAGGCACTCTGCAACATGTCAAAAAGATCATCAATTTGAGGCAAAAGATATATATTATTGATTGTTACTTTGTCCAGTTGACGATAGTCAATACATATTGGCCTACTGGCATCCTTCTCCTTCACAAATAATACAGGAGCACCCAAGAGAGATACACTCAGATGAATAAATCCCTTCTTCAATAAATTTTCCAATTACTTCTTCAACTTCTTCAATTCATGTAAGGACCCAGACTTTGTATGACCTTATGGTGTTTGGAATTTGGTTTTGGACAGTTTTTGACCAAGGTGACACCTTATGGTCATTTCCACTAGTCATGTGACTCACAACGAGCTGTGTAGATGAGCCTTGAGGTATCTCTTGGCCTTGTGTGCAGAATGTTAGCCTAATGTTGGAGTTTGAAACCAAGGCAAGACCACATGAACCCCACATGGTCTGTGTGGAACAACTTTATGGGTCGTGTGGTGGCTTATGTGATTTAGTAATGGCCTTGAAAACCACATTTTTTGGTTAAGGATTGTCACACATAAACTCATGCCATCCGCATATGTCAGGATGCAAGCCTAGCCTAGACATGACATGGCCAATGGAAACCCTAAGGGATCTCAAACAAGCCTATTAAGCATGCATGACACATCCTTGGTTTTGCAGAAGCATAAAGAGCAATAAACATATAGCATATAATTTCTAAGAGAAGTTGGGCTTTGGACTCACGCTATGGGGATGTTATAGGGAAGAGGATAACCATGGATCATATAGCAAATAAGTCTAAGGGATAGGTAAATATGACTTACACTATAGGTGCATTTAGGGACTTGGGACTTCCATCACATCCATCAACATACAACAAGCATAGAAGGGAAAAGGGACTAAGGGAAGTCTTCACAATTACATAGAGATAATAGGACCCAAGCTCGATATGCAACATCCATATCCACTAACACCTCTAATATGAGTGGAATGGGGGAAAAGACATCTCCTAAGCTCACCCTCAAAATATAAAAAGTCTAAAATAGGCAAGTCTTAACAAAAGCATGAAGGTAGCATAGATGTTGTCCCTGAAATGGAGGACTCACCAATAGTAGTCTTCAATATATCTGGCTAGCTATGATGGGGAAGAGGATGAAAAGGAGCTACGGTCCATACATGGTTAGATGATGTAGGAAAAAAGTATGTGTTAGTACATGGAATGTACTAAGTATGTGGGGTGCCATGCAACAAGAAACATAAGCTATAATAATCAATATGCATAATCATAATCAATGGACATGCGCTCATTATGGCATGTATGATCAATGCTCAAGTTCAAACATGCATGAAGATAATCACACTTCCATAATATATTATGCATATGTGGGAGGAGATCCTAACCGAATAAAGGAGTGGTCTACATGCTAAGGTAAACCGAAGATAACCACACATATTGGGTAACATGACCTAGTTAGATTAACTAGTAAAAGCCAATTTGGGAAAATAATGTAAACCTATGGTGCCATAAAGTTAAGAGACCAAGACATTATATAAGGACCCCTTGGGTCGAGCCCCCACCTTAAGTCTTTTTCGGTACAAGGTCTAGTCCCACAGAACGCTCGAAATAATCATAAATTTAATCATAACTTGCATAACTTGTAGAAACATGATAACATGCCATGAGAAGCTCATTCAAATACATGACCCCTACACGTGGCATATACCTTTTACTAGAGGGTAAAAACATAGCATAGACTTGACTCCTTCTAGTAGGCATTGCATTACAGATGATGGTAGAGATAATAACATACTTGACTCCTTCTAGTGAGCTTTAGATAGTACATGAGGATAAAATAGTTATCACGCATGACCCCTTCATGTAGGCATGATTTTCTCAAAAGAGGGTAGGATATAGAGCATAAGGGATCAATATTTACTTACAACCATAGGAAATTTTCATGAGTTCAATACATACTTAGGAGCCCATAACTTACCATAAAATGCTTGTCTTGTAGTTCAAGCAATTGTCATTCATTCACATAGAAGCCTTGTCAAGTAATTCTAGTCAAACATGTTGGGTATATGCACATGTACTTAAAATCATGCATCTCAAGAGTATGAGAGAAGAGAGGAGCAAAACCAACACATTTTAAAGTTATTCAAATCAACTTACCATCATTGTAAGAAACCCTTGTTTTGAGTATCATGAAATCCACTAAAATCCACAAGTTCTTCCATAGCTATTCATATGTAGAGTACTCTAATATAATAAAATCTATCATAATGTCACACCCCAACAATATTTTAGCATAATAAAATCATTACTTGAGGAACCCAAATAGAAATCATGTGTACAATGCATAATAATATCACCATAAACAAGAGTACATAAATGCCCATAAAATAATTCATAAATCTCATATAGTTTGAGAGAAGAATGGTTGAATTTGTTGGAAGGAAGGTTCTCACAATCAAACCCATATACGTTTGTGTAATAATGGTGGAGAAAACCTAATTTGGTGATGTGAGATTCGAAACCCCATCTTGTACCTTTTTCTTGAAAGCCTTGAAGATCTTGAGAAAGTTTGACACTTAGAGTGTTTTTGCAATGAGGAGGAATGAGGTGAATAAGGGTTGTATAAGCTGATAAGGGACATAACTGGGGTCAAAACAACGTAGCTTGAGCTTAGAAAAAGAGAAAAGGTCACATTTAACTCATTAACATCCTGTCCAGACAGGTCTTCGAGGCTTCATTGACGGGCCATAGAACATTCTACGGGCTGTAGATGGGGTTTCATCTGATGGCCCTTTTCAAAACATCAGAGACCCTTTTCTTTGATTCTCATTCTACAAGACCATCTATGACTCATAGAGGACTTTACAAGCTATCTGATAAGCCATATATTGAACTTCAGAAAGATCCCATATTTCATGAAGTCTGTCGGGTTCTAAGAACCCACTTTACAACCCATACTTCATCTTACGAGTTGTAAACCCCTTTCGTAAGCACTAACAATTCAAAATTTTCACTCTTACCTCTTGCATGCCCCCTAGCCCCATGAGTAGGATCTATCAATATCTCTCACTTGGGAACATTCATCCTCGAATGTGCTAAAGCAAGCTCCAACTAATGAGTTTATTGCACCATATAATGCAACACATGCACCATTCAATATCTTTAAACCATGTTTCAAATAGCACCTATGATGCAATCACAAATTCATATAAACATGCATGAATCTCATGAAAATAGTATGCAAGGAGAGGAGATTCCAAGTTTGGAAAATCATATTACCTCGATCTTGATCAAAGTAGAAAAGATAGGGATATCTCTTTTTCATATCGGATTTGGCTTCCCATGTGGCACTTTCAACTTGTTGATTCCTCCAAAGTACTTTGACGGATGCCAGATCTTTGTTTCTCAACCTCTTTACTTGCCTATCAAGTATTTCCACCGTGACTTCCTCATTGGTCATGTTATCTTCTACAACACCCATAACATCTAAGGGCACTATAGGACTTAGGTCAACTACTCACTTCCTCAGCATGGACACGTGGAAGACTGGATGAACTATACTCATCTCCATGGGAAACTCTAATTCGTAGGCAACCTTACCAACTTTTTTCACAATTCTATAAGGCCCTACAAACTTTGGGCTCAACTTTCCCTTTTTGCCAAATCGGACAATACCATTCATGGGTGAGACCTTCAAATACACGTAATCACCAACATCAAACTCAAGATCTCTCTTTCTTGTGTCGGAGTAGGACTTTTGCATACTTTGAGCCATCTTCAATCTTTCCCTTATCAATCTTACTTTTTCCAAAGCCTCCATGACAAAATTTGGTCCCAATGAAGCATTTTCTCCCACATCAAACAACCCAATTGGGGACCTACAATGCCTACCATATAGGGCTTTAAAGGAAGCCATTCTAATGCTAGAGTGATACCTATTGTTGTAAGCAAACTCAATGACCGCCAGCCAATGAGAACATAGTTTTCAATATCCTTTCTCATGCTAGGCCAATAAAAATGTTCAAAAAGTATTTCCAAAGTTTTAGGCACTCCAAAATATCCCATTAGCCCTCCACAATGTGCTTCCCTAACAAATAGTTCATGGAAAGAGCAGTTAAGTACACAACTTATTTTCCTTAAATAAAAATTCATCTTGAAGATTAAATTTTTCAAAATGACCCAACTTACATTAATAATTTTTTTTACCAAAATCAGAATCATTAGCATAGACTAACTTGATTTGGTCAAAACCCAACAACTTTGAAGTAATAGGAGATATCAAAACATACCTTCTTAAGAGTGCATCAGTAACCACATTCTCCTTTCCTTGTTTCTAGGCAATTACATAAGGAAAAGTTTCAATAAACTCCACTAATTTAGCATGCCCACAACTAAGTTAACCTTGGCTCTTCAAGTACTTCAATGACTCATGACCAGTGTTGACATGAATTCTCGAGGCCACAAATAGTGCTGCCATATAGCTAGCGCCCTTACCAAGGCATATAACTCCTTATCATAAGTTGAATAGTTCAATATTTCTCCACTTAGCTTTTCACTAAAGTAGACAATTAGCTTGAAGTCTTACATCAAAACAGCATCTATGCCCTTACCAGAGGCATCACACTCAACTTCGAAAGACTTAGAAAAATCAGGTAATTGCAAAAGATGAGCAGAAAACAATTTTTCTTTCAGCAAGTTAAATGCATCATCTTGTTCCTTTCCCCATGAAAAAATCTTATACTTCTTAATAACATCAGTTAAAGGAGAAGCAATGGTGCTAAAGTCCCTCACAAACCTCCTATAAAAACTAGCAAGTCCATAAAAACTTCTAACTTTAGTTACACTATTAGGTCTAGTTCATTCTTTAACTACTTTGATTTTATCACCATCTACTTCAACTCCCTTAGACCTGACCACAAAACCTAAGAAAACTACATGATCCGCACAGAAAGTACACTTTTTGAGATTAAGAAATAAGCGCTGATTACTAAGGACTTCAAAAACTTGTTTTAGGTGCTCTAAGTGTTCATCCAGATGTTGGGAAAAGATCAAGATGTCATCAAAATACACCACAACAAATATTCCATAAAAATCTTTAAAAATATGATTCATTAGTCTTATAAATTTGTTGGGTGCATTTATTAAGCCAAAGGCATAACTAACCACTCATAAAGTCCATATTTGGTCTTAAAAGAAATTTTCCATTCATCCCTAGGATTCGTATGAATCTGATGGTAACCACTTTTAAGATCAATTTTAGAAAAGATTTTGGATCCATATAGTTAATCTAGCAAATCATCAAGACGAGGAATAGGATGACGATACTTTGTCGTTATCTTATTGATGGCTCTATAATCTACACACATCCTCCATTTTCCATCCCTTTTGGGTAACAATTGGACAGGAACATAACATGGGCTCATGCTCTCTTAAACAAAACCCTTTTTAAGCAATTCTTTAACTTGGCTTTGTCATTTCTTGATCTCTTCAGGACTACTCCTATAAGTAGGCCTATTAGGTAGTTGAGACCCAAGCACAAAGTCTATTTGGTATTTAATCCCTCTCAAAGGTGGTAATCCCTTTGGAGTATCATCAGGAAAAACATCTTCAAAACTCTGCAAAGAGAAGAAACACTATTTAGCAAAGAAGGAGTTAGTTCTTTAAAGTTAATCAACACTTCTTTGTAAGTAAGTAGTACTATAGGCATCCCCCTCTTTTCTAGCATTCAAACACTCTTTGGCTTTTACATAAAGGACTCTCTTTTTTCTTTTCCTTGGCCTCTTTCCTCTCACCAAAACTTTTTATATTTCACTTAAACACTCTTTTACCTTTTTACATAGTTTCCTGCCCTCTCTACCTTTCTCTCGGCCATCTCTCTTTTTCTTTTGGCCCATCTCTTTTCCCTCAAGCTCACTTTTTATCTCTCCCCTTTTACTTTCCCATTGTTTCCCTCAGTCGTTTCTAATCTTCAAACACTTGTGAAGGAGATATGATGCAACAGTAAATTTCTTACCATTATGCAGAAGACTGTACCTATTCTTTCTCCCATGATGAGTAGTATCCCTATTATATCCCAAGGTCAACCAAGTAAAATATGACATACTTGCGTTGGAACTACATCACAAATAATTTCATCTTCATACCTACCAACATTGAACGAAATCATCCATTTTTTGTTTACTTTTACCTCTCCAGTATCATTCAACCATTGGACCCTTAATGGGGTATAGTGCTTCATGCATGCAAATCCTAGCTTATCTACAAAATATGAACTCACCACATTTGCATAACTTCTCCCATCAATAGACATAGAATAAGTCCTCTCCTTTATTCCACATCTAGTATGAACAAATTTTCCCTCTGTCCTTCATCACTACAACCCAAATTAGTAGTCATAATTCTCCTAACCACCCATATTATAACATCATTGGGAAGTTCTAAATCATCTTCCTCACTTACACCTCCTTCGTCATCAACTTTACCTTTACCTATGTTTTCTTGAGGTTTAGAAGGAGCTTTTGCCTCTTGATTTGACCATGGCTTCTTGGAGACGGAGTTAGGCTGATTTCTCCCGGAGTTAGGTTGCTGCTTTTTCTTGATTTGTTTTTCTACTTTAATAGACAAATCAACTAACTCATCTAAAGTTACATACTATTGTATCTCTACTACATTAGCTATTTCAGAATTTAAACCATTTAAAAATCTAGCCATGCTTTTTCTTTCTCCATGCAATTGGCTTGGATCATAGCCATACCCATGCTTTTGAAGTACTCATCCATCGACATAGAACCTTGCTTCAAGTGTTGAAGGCGAGACTGTAGGTCTCTTTGAAAATATGATGGCACAAACCTCTTCCTCATCACCCTCTTCATAGGTGGAAATAGGTGGTAGCTCATCTTGCACTCTTTCCCTAGTAAGATTTATCCACTAAGAAGCAACATAATCAGAAAACTCAACAATAACAATGTAATGTACTAGCTATTTTTAAGCCTATGCTTACGTGAAAAGATGATGTTCAAGTGAATTCCTATTGAATTAAGTAAAATTTGAAATGAAGGTTATCTTAGCGATTAGCTTGGTTTGGTTATATGATTGTTGAGATGGTCTTGGGAGGGTGGTTTGTTTATCCTTGGCATAATATTTTGGGGGAAATGTTGTGTGATGTTAAGACTAAAGATAAAGTTAGGTTTGCATTTGGATATTCGAAATGAAGGCATATGTGAAGGTTGCGAAATTGACTTGTTTGGGAGTAATTCTTTTTCCATTATTGTATGGCTTGCATGGGCAGCCTCTGGCATGCCCTTAGCATGACTTTAGACATACCATGCCATTCCGTGGCACCATGGGAAAGGATAATCCTGCCATACCTAGGTCCCATGCCCACTCCCTTGTGTTTGGGATCTTTCTTCTTTATAAAAGTGAGTCAAAAAACCCCTTTGAACCACATGATTTCAATTCCTTTTTCCACACATTTTGGCCACTTTTTAGTGATTAAATGATCCTTATCA
>JAABOM020061994.1:0-10570 GCA_011800125.2 Solanum clarkiae
AAACAAGTAAAAAAAATATTTTTCTAAAAATATGTGTATATACCTATAAAAAAATATAAAAAAGATAAAAATAAATTAGGAGCGGAGGATTAGATGCAAGTGGAATATAATTTTATTTATTTTTAAAAGTTCTATGTTTTTTAGATCGGAGTGGAGTAAGGACTGAAATTTGAACTTTTAAAAATTATTTTATAAAAGAGATAAAAAATAAAAGGGGCGGGAATTGTTGGGGGTGGGTGGGCAGTACACGAGAATGGGGGCAATAGAGTAGGTGAGAAAAATATTTTAAATTTTATTTTTTTAAAAATAATATTTTTTCGGAAGAATATTTATACTTTAATATTTTACTTTTAACTACTATTAATATTTTTATTTAATATTTGTCAATGTGACATGCCATGTGGCAAGATTTTCTCCAATAAAAGAGAGAGTGTATTACACACACCACTGAGGTGTGTTTCTCAAACTAATAAGTGATAGTTTAGGTGTGTTTCTCAAACTTCCAATACTTTAGGTGTGAAACTCAAAAAACTAGTATAGTTTAGGTGTGTTTTGTATACTTTTCTCTAATCCTAATAACTCATCGTTAATCTTCATTTAGATAGCATTAAAATTCTTTTTTCTAATAAAATAGAAAATAATTTTTATTTCTTAATCTTTTTGAAACTAAAGAAGGATAAACGTTTGTTAATATAATTTTAAATTTTAAAGTTAAGATACAATAATAATAATGCACAAAACACAAAAAACATTACATTATTTCAAATCATAAAATATCATCGATGGATTTATTGTTGATCATTTTTTTTTTCATTTTAATGGCAAATTCAAGAAATATATTAGCGAATGGTTGTCCTACTTCAATTAAGAAAAGATTAAGAAATTAAAAAAACAATCGTATTTTTATTATAAAAAAGAATTTTATTATTAGCTAAATGAAAATCATAATGAGGTTTCTATGACTTATGTATATGATCAATGTTATTAGTTAGAAAATTACATGAGGTTATGTCATTTTAATTAATAGAAAAAGATTAATAAGATAAAAGATTACTTTTCACTTTTTTATTAATTAATTAAAGAAATAAGAAAAGAGTTCTTTAAAAATAATATTTTATTAGGAAAAGAGTGCGTTTAAAAAGAAAAAGAAACAATACATTTACTAGGAAATGGTCATTTTTTATTGAAAAGTGACAATGGGGCATTTTTGGGCCAAAGTATTAATGAGGAGCACTTTTTGGGCCAAAGTATTAACCACAGAGGCATTTTTGGACGAGAATATTAGTGGAGGAGGTGGGACGGCATTTTTGATCAATTTCATATAGTTTAAGGGCATTTTTAACCCTTTTCTTTGAAAAAAAAAAAAAAAAAAAAGAGGAGAGAGAGAGAAGCTCCATTGCATTAACGATGTATGCAAATAAGCACCCAAAGTTCGACCTAGTTTACTAATTACTTGGAATAAATATAGAAAAAAAAAAGGATTTTTTTACCCCTCCACGCAGGAGCTTCCCATTTTTCCCCCTTTGGTGACTTGAGCCCACAACCTCAAGGTTGGAGGTGGAGGGTGCACTTCAGCAACCCTCTCTTGTCGAAGAAAAGGAATTAGAAGTTAAAATGTTTCACCTAGAATTTCAAAGAGTAGAAAAACCTGTAGCATCTGAGAGGCATATCTTTGAGCTGTTGCCTCTTGTTCAGCAAATCTACGACCATCTTCTGTTACCCTCTGTTCTTGCTCCACTCTCATTAGAACCTATTAAAAGAAAATTCATTCACATAAATCGCATGGCAAGCAAGAACAAACATATTAGATAATAACCACATAAGTTGCCAATAGGGTTAGGGGGTGCCGTTCAGGATTTTTAAATTTCAGGTTTGATAATTCGGTAATTTGTAGTTAAAGGTAGATACCAAATATCGGATTTTTTAATTTTCGTTCGGTAATCGATAAATCAAACTTCGATTCGGTATGGTATTTGGTAATACTATATTGAAATTCTAGCTGATTATCTTACAAAGTTAATACTATTGCTCCAATTATTTCTATTTTTCTATATGAAGGCATGATATTAGATGAATGGGCTAACTGTGAATATGATGCCGGAAATAGACCGATTTTATATCACCCTTCAATTCGAATTAGCAAAAGCAATGTCTCCTTACATAACAAAACAAAAGATCAATAAGTAAGAAGACAACAAGAAAAGCAAATTGACACAACTAAAAGACATTGATTTGGATTATTTATGTTTAGTCTTTAAATTTCTCTTTGGACTTTTACTGATGAATAATGGACATGTTGATATATGGCATTCATTAAGTAAATAATTTGGTATTCAAGAAATACTGAATACCAAATAGTACTAATATCTCATACCAAACCCAAATCCAAATACCATAATTCTAGAACTTTATTCCCAAATGCCGAATTACCGAATACCAAATTACCAAAAGTTCCGGTTCAGTTTGATAATTCGATTTTCGGTATTTTATGCCCAATATTAATTAGAGTTGACAATTGGGTGGGTCAGGTCAAATTTAGACGGGTCATAATGGGCCAAGACAATAAATAGATCACAACTCAACCCAACCCAAATTTGCTTAGATAAAAATGGGCTAGATAATGGGTCATAAAACGGGTCAAGACCTAATCCAACCGAATTTTTGCTAAATTTTAATTGGTTTATTTGTTCTTTTAAAATATTTAGTACCTAATAAAATTATTTTTTCATTATAATGGCTATATATAACATATCAAATTAAAAAAAAAAAATATAAAAAAATTTTGACAAACTTTCTCATGAGTCTATTTGGATTACATATCAACCCAATTTTTAATAGGTTGGGTTGAAATGGATTGAGCCAAACATAGAGTGGGTCAATAACCCGTTCAAACTTAAACGGATTGGGCGGGTTGGGTTAGATTTTGCCATCTCTAGTTATCATCAAATATTTAATGAGAATTGTCACCTGAAGCATCGCATTCTCTTGCTCTTGCTTATCAGCAAGGACCTGTCTAAGCTCAGCAACCTCTTGTTCTAATTGCTCTACCTGAATAGTAAGAATATGCCAGTGTGCAACTGTCATTATGAAATTTAATCTTCAAATAAACAAAGAAAAAGAAGAAACAACTCAAAAGCAAATATGTCTGTGCTATCAGAAAAAGAAAGCTAAGCATGAAGGAATAAAATTCAACTAAGCCCCAATTGAAAATTAGTTGAGGTCAGTATGAATCCTTTTCGATTCATTCCGCTTTATTCAGGCTAAAATTTCCTTTATTCTAGAACTAAATAATTTGTTTTTTAAAGCAATTAGGCTTTAGATTCTTTGCTTCCTTTGTTTTATGCACTTAACTAAGTCCACTAATCTAAGAGATTTAAGATTCTTTCCACTCCCCCCTTTGGTGATTCAGACTCCAAATTTCATGGTTGGAAGTATGCAGGCTCTTACATTCGAGCAACTTCGGTATTACAAGTTTCATTTTAACCTCTATGTATGCAACTTGCTCATTCTGGTGGATGTGATTTTAATCCTGTACAATCTAGTATATCCACTTCACATCTAATTTTCTGAAACTTTTTCTGTTGAAATTTGTTTTTAGTTACTGCAGTAGTTTTTAGTAAAATAAGTTATTTAGTTTAAAGTAAATTTGACGTTTGAATTTTAGTTAAGTAGATGAGATATTTAGGTTATTTTGAATTTTAAATTATACAGTTTTTTATTTTAGGTTGGCTATTTAAATTCCCCCAATTCTTAACAAAATCATTGAAAACTATTGAAAACATTTCAATCCATTGAGAGACTTTTTTAATCTTCCTTTTAAAAAACCAACATTTTCCATAGTTCTAACTTTAGTTGACTCAGTCACTGAATGTATGTAGTTTAATGCTATTCACTAACCAACCACCATCCTCCTCATTTATCCAAACTTGAGAACAATTATGCTTTACATATGTGGAACTTATCAATAAGGTTTTGGGAAAGAAAGCTGTGCCAACCATATAAAAGTTTTGAAAGCCCTTTACATCCATAAAGAAAAAGATGTGAAGAGGAAGCACACATTAAGGAAACTTGTGAATCAGATGGAAAATATGTTTGGATCAGAGAAATAAAATCAAACAAACTCCCGGGCCCTGAAAAGAGATAAAAAGGAAATTTTGACTGCTGTCCCTGGATTCTGAGGCACCTCCTTGTTGTTGAGACAATCTAATAGTGTTTCATCACCTTGAATGCTGAGGCATCTTTACCCTCTACTTGTCCACAGTACTATCCAAGAAAGCAAACTGGGTCCAGGATGATTAAACAATTTTACCCCCTTATCAGGAAAAACTATATGAAACCCAAATTTATCTCAAGGTTGCACCTATTTATTTCATTGAAGAACACATGGTTACGTATGGATGGGAAGGATGCATTAATGATTTTCACAATTAGCAATATATCTGTAATGGCCGAACGGAGAGTACAGAGATGAGATATGCACAAGCAACCAATAAAGTAGATGGCTTCACTTTGACCAAATCCATTCACAGGCTCATAGAAAGAACACAAGCATGCTAGGAAAAGTGCACAGGAAGCTGGGGGGTTTCACTGTCTTTTCTCACCCAGGGATGCGAGTGATGAAAGTTGGGATATGATTTCCTACTCAAATGAAAGTTATTTAATTCAATCATAAGGAAGCCCCTTAAGTACCCTTGCGCTCAACTGCCGTCTGTTATCCTGCTTTACCATCTCCATCAATGCTGTTTCTAACTCCTCCGCTCTGCAGACAAAAAAATATACATGAAAAGGACATAACTATTCTCATTCAAAATTGTTGACTGTTCTTCTTAGTCTCTGACACCAATGAATAGGTATAGAGTTTGTCAGAAGTGCTTATATAGAAATATAGGGAAAATGGAGAAATATCCATACTCCATAGAATTGCATGTTGGATAGATCACTCCCTAAAGGGAGAGATTAACTTCCAAACTCTTAAGCATCAAAGTTCTTTTTTTAATTTTAAAAAGGAAATTATCTACTTTAATTTGAATAGGAATTTGGCAAATATTTTAAAGCCTGTTTGGAAGGACACCCTGGTAATTGGATTTGGTGTGATTCGGTGTAATTATATTGTCTAACCAGTTTGGTTGGACAGGTAATTACAGTCAGCAGGTAATTGGATGTAATTGACAGGGTGTAATTACATTCTCTAATTCACAGGGGAAGACTGTGAATTGCTCGTAATTACATGCTAGTTACTTTTTAATATTTTTTTATTTCTTCATTTTAATTTATTTGTTATTTTAATTATTTTAAATTCTTTTTATTTTTATTATTCTATTTTTTTCTAAAACTATATTTTATGTTATAATATTTATTTTTCATTTCGTTCTCATTTTCAATCTTTATATGTCATATGATTATGCAATTTTTCATATTATCTTTTTTATTTATTTATTCTATGTTTATTTTTTTCATTCTCTCGCTACAAGATAGTGGTAAAGTCTGCGTACATGTTAACCTCCCTAGATCCCACTTATTGGATTCCACTAGGTATGTAGTTGTTATTTTTTTCATTTTTTCATTAGCATGATATTTATTAGCATTCTAATTTTTAAATTAAAGTTGACCTCATTGTTGGATAAAGTTACCAATATACGTATTTTTTTCTTTTAAATCATACTTATGTACGTTATATTGAAATTTGGTACAACAGCATTGTATAATTTTTTTTATTTTGAATTTAAAACTTATGTATATTTTTAGTTTCATTTGTTTTTGTAGTGTTGACTTGATATTTCACATTACATGCCTTTATTTTTTAAGTTAGATTAGATAGATTATTTTTTTGTCAAATATTTTAAAAATTTTACTATGACATTATATTTATAATATTTAATATTTGTTGACAAAATTCCGACAGTGGTTCATTCTTCTCCGACGTGAAGCACACTCCGATGTGAGTACTACACCTTTACATGTCTCGAGTACAGAAGTGGTTCACTGTTGTCAGCCCACCTACCTGTGCCGCCATCCTCTGTATCTGGATCGATTCCCAAAGAACGCAACTGGGAATTTTTGGATTTTCTTGGTATTAAAGATTTCACTGGCGATCAACAACCGCCATTGCCCATAAACTCCGACGAACAAGAACCCGAGACTTTAAACTTTGAGACTGTAATTGTTCTCTTATCCACCCCCACTGTTTCTCGACGAGTTCTTTAGCCGTCCATTACTTCGATTCAGCTCCTCACTCAAGAAGAAGAAGAACTTGAATTGAAGAGATTTTGATCTGCAAAAATTTTCCGGCGAGAAAAAGTTTTCTTGCCCTATAGAAACCAGACACTATAGAGAGCTTCTCCGGCAACTTCTCCAACCCACATGCAATTAAGGGACAAGAACCAAAAATCAAAGGACAGTGACTGGATTTCTTTTCATCTCAATAAGAAATCAAAGCTGCCAGTTTCAGATCTCATCAGAGCTTACACCGCCAATTCTGCCGGAAATCAAGAACAACAACAACAACATACCCCAGTGCCTCAAAAGGCTCCCGCTCATTGCAGGGTGAGGGGGGGTCGGATGTACGCAGCCTAACCCTTATGTTTAAAAACATAAAGCGGCTGTTTCCAATCCCGGAGAACTCTAACCCTTGACTAATTTTTTTCCTGTATCATTTCATCTTCTGAGCAGTTTCTTCATATTGTTTCTTGATCAGTTTGAATATTTACTTCTTGCTTATCGTTTTTGTTCTTGATTTTCTGCTTACTGGTATAGATCGTGATTTTGCTTACTGTTGAGTTTTGTTGTTAGCAAATTGTAGTGGTCTACTGTTGTTTGCATTTGCAGAGGTTTCCCTTCCTTTACTTGTTTGTTTGTTGTAAAAATTTATTTGTTAAGGAGGTTTTTTTAAGGTTGCTCACTATTTACTATTTTTTTAATATATTCACTTTGCATCTCAATGTTGTGGGTTGCTGCTTTGATTTTTTTTTGTTTTTGGTTATTCGATTATTGTAAATTATACATTATATTTTGTTGTTTTCTATCGTTGGGTTGTTGTTTTCGGGAGATCGTATCCTCCTAATCTTCTATAGTTAGTTGAGTTTTCTTGGTTCTTACAGTAGTTTAGTGGCATTGGGGTATGATGGCTTATTAGGGTCATGTCGTTGGTGGGGGTTGGAGCCAAGGGGTAGTAGTGGTAAGAGGGACACAGGCTTACTTAAGTTGAGAGTAGGGATATGGAACATAGGATCACTTGCAGGGAAGTCCTTAGAGTTGGTGAAGAGTCTAAGAGGTTAATTTAGTGAAGAGTCTTAGGAGGAGACAAATTAATATAGCATGTGTTCAGGAGACCAGATAGGTAGGTACCAAAGCTCGAGATGTAGACAGGTTCAAACTATGATACTCAGGTGGCTCTAGGGATAGAAATGGAGTAGGTGTAATAGTAGATGAGGATCTTAGGGAGTATGTGGTTGAGGTCAGGAGGATTAATGATAGGATGATATCTATTAAACTTGTGGTCAGTGTCATGTAGTGAATGTAGTTAATATCTATTCGCCTCATGTGGGCCTGGATGAGGAAGTCAAAAGCTCTTTTGGGAGGATTTGGATGAGTTGTGAGAGGTATTCAAGATACAGAAGAAGTCTTTATTGGGGGAGATTTCAATTGGCATATCGCTGCAACTTCTAGTGGGTTTAACAATGTTCATGGAGACTTTGGTTTTGGTGAGAGAAATGGAGGTAGGACGTCTCTCTTGGATTTTGCCAGTGTCCATGAGTTGGTTATTGCTAACTTATGTTTTCCGAAGAGAGAAAATCACTTGATTATCTTTTGTAGTACGTTAGCTAAGACTCAGATTGATTACTTACTCCTCCGGAAGGGCAATAGAAGCCTGTGTAAGAATTGCAAGGTTATTCTAAGTGAAAATATTTCCACTCAGCATAGGCTTCTAGTGAAGGATTTAGAGATTAAGAGGGAAAAAAAGAAGAGGGTTATTTATGCCTAACCAAGGATTAGATGTGGAGACCTGAATCCTGCCCTTTCTCCGGAGATGGGAGAAAAGTTGAGTAGTTTAGGGGCTTGGAGTAGCAGCGGAGATGTGAACACCATGTGGGTCACTACTACTGGTTGCATTAGAGAAGTAGCTACCGAGGTACTGGGGGTTTCGAGAAGGACCTTTAGTAGACGTCAGAATGACTGGTGGTGGAATGGAGAAGTTCAAGGCAAAGTGAAAGCTAAGAAGATTGCTTATACGAGATGGGTGGAGTGTAGGGATGAGGATGAAAAGCGAAGGCTTAAGAATATTTATAAGACGGCGAAGACAGAAGTGAAGACGGCAGTGACGAGTGCTAAGACAGCAGCGTTTGAGCACTTATATATGGAGCTAAGTGATAAAGGCGGGGACAAGAGATTGTATAGGCTCGCAAAAGAGGGGGGGAAGCTCGCGACTTGGACCAAGTGAAGTGCATCAAGGATGAGGAGGGTGAGGTGTTGATGGATGAGACTCCCATTAAGCTAAGGTGGCAAGCTTACTTTCATAAACTCTTAAACGAAAAAGAGGATAGAGATATTGACCTGGGTGAGTTAGCACACGAGATTTTGGTTATTGCAAGCGTTTCAGAGCTGAGGAGGTTAGACGTGCTATTAGTAGGATGAAGAATGGGAGGCGATCGACAATGAGATTCCGATAGGTTTTTGGAAGATCATGGTCAAGGATGGTAGGGAGTGGTTGACTAGGCTGTTCAATGCTATTATGAAGACCGCTAAGATACCCAATGAATGAAGGAGTACAATGGTTCCATTGTACGAGAACCAGGGTGATATTCAAAATTGTAAGAATTACCGGGGTATCAAGTTGTTAAGCCACACTATGAAGGTCTGGGAGAAAGTGGTTGAGATGAGGGTGAGAAAAGGAGTGTCTATTTCAGAGAATCAGTTCGGATTCATGCCCGGGCGATCGACTACTAAAAGCAATTCATCTTGTTCGGAGACTACGGAAGAAATATAGGGAAAGAAAGAAGGACCTTCATATGGTGTTCATTGATCTCGAGAAGGCCTATGACAAAGTTCCGAGAGATGTCTTGTGGAGGTTTCTAGAGGCAAAAGGTGTTCTAATAGTGTATATTAGGGTGATAAAGGACATATATGGAGCCATAACTCGGGTAAGAACGGTGGGAGGAGACTCAGAGTATTTTACTGTTGAGATGGGACTTCATCAAGGATCTGTGTTGAGCCCTTTTCTTTTTGCCTTAGTAATGGATGAGCTGATAGGATCTATTCAGGAGGAGGTTACATGGTGTGTGCTATTTGCGGATGACATAGTACTGATTGATGAGACTCGAACTAAAGTTAATGATAGATTGAAGGTTTAGAGACATTTCAGTAATCCAAAGGGTTCAAACTGAGCAGGTCGAAAACAGAATACTTGGACTGCAAATTAAGTGTTATAAGGGATGAACAAGACATTGAGGTAAGGCTTGCCACTCAATTTATTCCCAAGAGAGAACTTTAAATATCTTGGGTCCATCATCTAGAGTAGTGGCGATATCGATCATGATGTCACACTATGTATTGGGGCAACATGGACGAAGTGGAGGCTTGCCTCTGGAGTATTGTGTGATAAGAAGATACCACCTAAACTCAAAGTAAGTTTTACAGAATGATGGTTAGACCGTCATTGTTATATGGGGTGGAGTGTTGGTCAATCAAATACTCATATGTTCAGAAGATGCAGGTTGCGGAGATAACAATGTTGAGATGGATGTATGGGCATACCGGGAGTGATAAGATTAGGAATGACACCATTCGAGAGAAATTAGAATTGGCCCCTGTGGCTGACAAGATGACGGAAGCAAGACTGTGGTGGTTTAGACATGTGCAGAGAAGAAGTACCGATGCTCCTGTTAGAAGATATGATAAGTTGGATTTAGGGGTTAACACGGAAAGGTAGAGATAGATCGAAGAAGTATTGGAGGGGAGGTGATCAGACAAGATACGGCGAAACTTCATCTCACCGAGGACATGATCTTAGATAGAAAGGAGTAGAGGTCACGTATTAGGGTAGCAGGCTAATAGGCTAGTAGGGGGAAGTTGATGTCTGGCCTTGTGATATACTCCCTCCGTTTCATATTAAGTGACTTGTTGCGTTATTTCACGCATATTAAGAAAAAGAAACAAAGATAATTTAATCATGTGTTTTCATTTTTACCCTTTCCAAACTCCACACACTCATTTAATGCATCATTTATTTCTCATACAAAACCCAACCTTAGAAACTTAATTAATGAAGGGTAAAATTGGAAAAAAATTTCCAACATATCCCTTGAAAAGTGAATAATTCACTTATTTTGAAACATCAAAAATTCCCCAACAATTAACTTAATATGAAACGGAGGGAATAGTAGGTTAGTAGGGGGTGGTCGTGTCTTTATATCCTGTATTGTCATTATCTGTTTATATTTGTTACTTTTATCGTATTTTACATACTATCATTTTGCTTTCCATTATTAGTCGTTTTCTTTTCCTTTTTTCCATATCTAGTATCTTCTGCTTAGGGGGTTTGATTTTTGAGACGAGAGATTTCTGGAAACAACCT
>JAABOM020061995.1:0-10570 GCA_011800125.2 Solanum clarkiae
CCCCACTAACAATTTAATCTTAAGGACTAAACTTAGAATAAAATTTATATTTGGTCCCAAACTTTACCAATTTGAACTAATTAAGGACTTACGGGTTCTAACATTCTTGATATATATATATATATTCGTGGTTGGAGATTACAAGTGGATTTGTTTGTGGAATTCATATCATGTTCATTCATTCCATGACATGCATTGATTTCGAATATTGATATGAGTGAGATGGAATATGTTGGGACCGAGGTCTTTATCGGTCGAGATATGATGCTGAGGTCTTTGCCGGCAAAATTATGATGTTGAAAATTTTATGATAATATTGTGATGTCGAGGTCTTTGCCAACGATGATGTGGTGTTGAGATATTATCAGTGATGTTAAATGCCGAGGTCTTTGTCGGTGATTATTGCATAAGCATTGCATTTCACCCTTGCATATTATTGCATAGCGTCATGTTATTCTTGCGATTGATTGTGCTATCATTTTTAGCTTGTGCTTTGGAATTGTGATATGGTGAAATACCATCTTTATTATATATTATATATTGCTGGGCTAGACTAATTTTCTGTGCAGGTTGTAGTCGTGGAGATCGATTGGGACGAAAGGAGTTTGTGTATTCTATTAAACTTACTTTGTTTTGTTAGTTGACTTGCTGGGTACCGCGTGATATTTGGTACTCACCCCTTACTTCTACACTTGTGTAGGTTGTGAGCGCGGACAGTGAATAGTATTTTCCTTGATCCTCCGAGGCTTCCTAGGAGACACAGAGAGGTAGCTGTTGTCATCTGACTGACTCTTTTGTTCCTGTTTCTTTTGTACTGGTTTTATTCGAGAAGAAGGACAGTTTGGACTTGTATTTCTTGATTTTCTGTATTTCTAGTGGCTTGTACATGTGACAACCAATCCTTGGGTGGTATTTAAGTTTATGGAAATTCTCAGCTTTAGTTATCTACTCTAGTTAATCACTTCCGCGTGATATGTTTATTATCCCTTTGAGTTAAGACTGACTTGTTCTGGTGAGATTGAGCAAGTGCCATCACACCCATTTTTGAGTCATGAAAGGGTCTTTAGCTATTGTAGTCAGCATTCGTTCATAAGATAGAAAGCTATCAAAAGATAGAAAGAAATACAAAAGAGAACTCATTCACATAGATATAGCACACGCAAATCTTAACAATGACCATGTTACACTGCAAACTAATAAAAATAACTAAACTAATAACAACAATAACAAGAAGGTACAATCTCTACAAGCAAGATAAACTAAAACAAGTTAAAATTGAAAAGACATTTACCTTTTTTAGAGCAGCGAGCTGAGATGGACAAGCCTAGAAGCGAATCCTCCTCACAGGAAAGAGTTTTCTATGAACTTCTTAATCTCGGAAAGGGAAAGTTTTGGTCTTAGAAAACTCAAAAATTGAACTTGCTTAAGAAACTTCTAAAGGTATTTCAAAGGTAGGGAACAACTCCTAATGGAAATTCAATGATGCTTTTTGGTCCCCCAAAATCTGCCCCCTGCTAATGGAATGAAAGGGGGATTTTGATAGCTGAAATTACGATAAGAATTGGGGGGAAATTAAATTCAAAATTTGAATCCTCCATTCGAGAGACTTTGGGGACCATCGGGTGACTCGGATTGGAGCCGTTTGAATCGTTGGCATTGGGTGTTCATGTTTTTGTTGTTGGTGTGTCTTCTTGTTTGAAGAAAGAAGAAAGATGAGAGAGGAGTGAAAAAAAGGGGACACGTTGTCCCATTTAGAAAAGAAAAAAGGAAAAAAAAGTTAAAGTAAAAGGAAAAAGAAAAAGGAGAATATGCAGGGTCAGGAGCACGGGTTGAATTTTAAAAATACATGACAAATTAAATTTGATCAATTAAAGAGGTTTTTTATAATTAACTAAGCCAAATAATTAACTCAATGGTGAAATATTTAATTTCAAAAATAATTTGATAATAAATAAGAAAATAATTTCTTCTTATTTTTGAATAATTATGAAAAAATATGTAATTATATACATATAAAGTATATAAAAGAAAATATACAAAAATAACTCCAAATATTTCTTTTCAATTTTTTAATTTTTTAAAAATATAATTATTTCAAATTAATAAAAATTGAAAAAGTCGATAATCAATTTATAATTTGAAGGGTGAAAACTGAGTGTTAACATTCAGTATTAAGTACAAATTTTAAGCGTAGATAACAAAAAAAAATCTTTTTTAAACCCCAATAGCCAAAAGATCGACAGAAACAACAGATCCATAGAAACAACAAAGGGATGACAGAACAAATAATCTTTTTACTCAACTAAAGTCAAAATTTTAAGCGTAGATAACCAAAATATAATTTCTTTTTAAACAGAAAGGAACCACATTCCGACAGACCTATCCTCAACTCAAACATACAAAATAACTCGGGACCAAAGTCCGACAAAAAAAATCGACATAAACAAAAATCAGATTCCAACACATATTTTCTTACACAACATTGAAGCAGATTATCTTGAAGATGAAGATTGTACCTAGTCGCAATTGAAAAAATAAAAATAAAAAATCAGCATTGAACTAGCCTGCGAAGAAGAAGATGCAGAATTGAAAAGGATATCGATTTAGATGAAAAGGGGAAAGCAGAAAAGTTGAGAAGATGAAGGTGGAAGAGTTATAGAGAAGATGAAGAGTTGGAGATGGATTCAATCGAGAAAATTTCTTTTCAAAATGAAAAGGTGCCTCCACAATTGAAGACAACTTTTTCATATATATTAAATTATATGCAAAAAGTGTTTCATAAAGTCGTAAAAGGAGAAGAACTGAGAGAGTATGCTATGCGCATAAAGGGATGGCCACGAAGATGGCAAAAAGAGATATTATTATTATTATAAATATCAACTTATATTAAATATATGTTTTTATTTTATCCCCAAGTTTTAAAAACGTTAAGTAATAGAAAATCTTATATAAATGATTATAGTTTATGAGTTATCATAATTTTCTAGTTATAGCTATGATAATTACTAAATATAGCTACATAATTTATGTAAAAACTACAATATACATATAGTTTAAATTTAATTTACTGTATTTAAGCATGAGTATATACTGTTAATTATGACATCAAAATGTTGTAGCCATTTTTTTAAAACAATATAAACGATAATTCACTAATTGGGTTATTCCCATTTTTAAATTGTCATCTATCAATCATTTATTTTAAAAACTCACTGAAAATATTTGTCATCTAAGCAAAAAAAAAAAAAATACATTCGTGTTCTTCGTGGTTCCTCCATTGACAGAAGATCTCCATTTTGATATAGGTAATATTTGATACATGTGATATAAAATTTTAGTTTTGCCGACTTTCTTATGTCAATTGTATCGATTATTTTATAAATAATTTCTTTTTGAATTATGAAATAGGAAAATCAACTATAGCAGTTTTAATTAGACATTCGGGGAAATGGAATGAAAATAATAGCTACGGCGAATACAATGTGGACGGAGTTGTGTGATGCTTCATATGATGATTTGGTCAGTTTAAGTGTGAATCAATTAAGTGTAAATTTGATTACAAAATGCATAAAAATCAATATACTGTTAATGGTAGCGATGTGCCTATGGAAATACACAATGATATGAGTGTTTGATTGTATGTTCAATTAAAGAAGTCGAACATAGGATTTGAGGTATATCCCTTGTACGTAGCAATTGTTGAAAAGGATATATGCTACTCTGTCAATGGGGAAATGAAACGACCCTAAAAAATGCCTAAAAATATACCTCAAAGATGCCCATAATCGTAATTTTCATATATCTCAAAATTCATGTGTGATATCAAAAATTCGACTTCATATTCGTGATCAGTGGGAAAAATTGAGCGGACAATGGGTCTAACCCAGTTTTAGAGAAACCATATCAAAATTCGAAAATGCAAAGTTGCAATTTCTAGAGGAGTTTACGCGCCCAAGGCACTGACGAGGCCAGGGCGCACCCCTGTGTAATTTTTGCCCAGTTTTGTTGATTCGGTCCAAAGCTTTTGGGTCTTGGGCCTAAGTCCTCCCTATGTGTAAAAACACCTATACTTAGTCATTTGTCAACCTCATCTCATACATGGTATTCCCCAAAACCCTCTCAAATACTTACACAAATATTTCACTAAAAATCAAGTGTCCCAAACTTATTTCTGGATTCAAGAAATTCAATCAAGCTTCAAGTTCTCATCTCAATCTTCATCAAGGAATTCTCCAAAGTTGAGGTATGTGGGTTTCAATAATTGGATCCTTTCACCCATGGTGCCCAAGCTCCTTTTTTTTTTTTTACACAAATTGCATGTTTCTAAGTCGATTTATTTATGGGTCTTCTTATTATGAATTTGACTATGAACTATGTTGGGGTTTTGTAACTGTTTATGCATGTTTTGAGCTATGAATCTAAGATCTATGATGAGTTTTGATGAGGGGTTTCAATGTATCTTACAAGATGGTATTACCAAGAGTTGGTGGGTTGAACTACTTCAAGTTTTCTTACATGATTTCACTCTTTAACTGCATGGTTTTACACTAGCATTACACACCCACCAAGTGTTTAATAAAATGTTTAGTTTAGGGTTCTTAAGCTATTGATGATCCATTGCCTGACCTATGACTTAAATGACTTTATGATGATGAAAGGAAGGTATATATGTGTTGTTTCCATAAAAAGTATCTATAGCCTTGCAAGTTGACCATATCTTGTTGAGGGGGTATTATACCTCAATCACCATGGATGGTACGGTGAGACAACCATCAATCAATTGAGGGGTTGATATCTCAATCACCATGGATGGTAGGGTGAGACAACTATCAACCAATTGAGGGGTTGATACCTCAATCACCATGGATAGTAGGGTAATACAACCATCAACCAATTGAGGAGTTGATACCTCAATTACCATGGATGGTAGGGTGATACAACCATTAACAAATTAAGGGGTTGATATCTCAATCACCACGAAACGACCCAAAAAGAGCCCGAAAATGTGCCTCGAAAGTGCCCAAAATCGTAATTTCTATATATCTCAAAATTCGTGTGTGATATCGAAAGTTCGACTTCATATTCTTATTTAGGGGGTCAAATCGAATGGGAGATGGGTCTAGCCTTGATTTAAGAGTAACTGTAGCAAAATTTGAAAATCGCAAAAATGAGATTTCCAGAGGCGATCCACGCCCCTGGTGCAACGTGCCAAGGGCGCGTTTCTATGTATTTTTGTGGACAATTTTCTATCTCGGTCCAAGTCCTTTGGGTCTTGGGCCTAAGTGTTCCCAAATGTGAAAATTCTTATACTTAGCCTTATTTCACCTTCATATCATCCAAGACATTCCTCAATACTCACTCAAACACTTAGCCAAATATTTCACTCCTAATTCCAAGTCTCAAAACTCATCCGGATCTTAACGTTCTCATTGAAGCTTCAAATCTCCATCTCCAATCTTCTTCAAGCTATTCTCCAAAGCTAAGGTGTGTGGGTTTCTTTCATGGATTCCTTTCACCCGTGATACTCAAGCTTCTTTTTACCCTAAATTGTATAATTTAAAGTTGATTTACACATGGGTCTTATGTATTATGAATTTCACTACACACTATGTTGGATTTCATGAAATTGTGACTGTTTTAGCATGTTTTGAGCTATGAATCTAAGATCTAACATGATATTTCATAAAGGGTTTCGATGTATATTGCTTGAGGGTGTTACCAAGTATCTATTAATGGTTTTCATACTGAATTTTCTAGCATGATAATACTCGTGAATTCCATGGTTTTTCACTAGCACTACACACCTGTCAAGTGTTTAATAAAATATTCGGTTATGGTTTTCTTGAGGAATTGAAGGCCCAATGCATGTCTTATGAGATGAATGACTATATGATGATGAAAAGAATTTATGTATATGATTTTCTCCTATATGGTGTTGCAATGTGACTATGCCCTACTCGGGAGTTACGCATTGGGTAACCATGTCGTGGGCTTTGTACCTTGATAACCATGTTGAGGGTTTTTACCTTAATAACCATGTCGGGGGGTTGGTACCTCAGTAACTACGAGTGGTAGGTGCGATGATCCACCAACCTTGTCGAGGGGTTTGTACCTTGATAACTACATCGGGGGGTCTATACCTTGGTCACCAAGGGTGGTAGGGTGCGACGATCCACTAACTAATTGATAGGGTTGGTACCTCAATCACCAAGGGTGGTAGGGTATGACGATCCGCCAATATGATTGTTGTCTATTCTTACACATGTATGATGTCTATATAAGCATAATTTACTACATAGCATCTCCCACGCATGCCATATTTCTATATGCTTATTCATTACCTATGTTATGCATTTTGATTATGGTGTTTATCACTTGTTGCATTGCATCCTACATACTTAGTTCATTCAAATGTGCTAACACATACTTTATGCCTAAATGACGTCACCATGTAGGAACTAGAGCCCCGCTTGAGCATCTCCATCCACGTGGCTAGTACGATTTCACTTAAGCTTGTTGGTGAGTCCTCTATTCTGGGGATGTTGCTTATTGTCTCATGCTATGTTCTTAGACTACCTTCCCTTTTATGTAAATGTTGACTATGAGGGTGAACCTAGTTATTTGTCTTGCACCTGCTCTTATCTATGCAGTAGAGGTGTTGATTGACATGTCATGTGTAATGTTATGATCTTTGAATCTCTCTTGACTCTTGTTATTATGATAGGAATGATGTCCCTTAGCCTCGATTATGCTTATTTCTACTCTTGTTGCTATTTTATTGCTTCCGCGTTCAAGGATGTATAATGATGTGCTAAGAGGCTTACTTGGGATCCCTTCGAGTTCCCCTTGTGTTATCTCATGTCTAAGACCTAGGCTTGGGTCATGACAAACTTGGCATCAGAGCCCTAGTTTATTATATCCTCGCAGTCCAATACACCGTGTCGATTAGAGTCTTATTCATGGTTATGTTGTAGACCACAACTATGAAGTAGAGGCTATGCGGCATTTAGGAAATATTTCCCTTCTTCTTACTCTATGTCGTGCATTAGAAGTTTATGTAAAGATTTCCCCCTAACGATTGTCCTTTGCTATACTGGATTATGCCTAACACAAGAGGAAAAAGAGCTTGCACTCCCTAGGAGCAACCGGCTCATGGAGAGATCTAGGATACTCTCACTTTGCTTGCACAAGTTGTGGCTAACCAAGCCAACCAATGTCCCCAAGCCCCTCATGCTCCTACACCGACATCTCGGGTGATAGACTTCATGAGAATGAATCTTCCAGAATTTTACGGGTCAAAGTGGATGAGGACCCTCAAGGGTTCATTGATGAGGTCTACAAAGTTTTGGCTATTATAGGTGTTAGATCGGAAGAGAAGGCGAAGTTGGCAGTACCAACTCAAAGGGGTGGCACAAATATGGTTTGATCAATGCACGGAAAAGAAGGGGGTCAACAAATTGGTGCTTTGGGAACAGTTCAAGGCGACCTTTCTTAATCGGTTCTTCCCTCTGGAGCTTAGGGAAGCTAAATTGGTAGAGTTCATGAACTTGAAACAAAGGTCTATGAGTGTGAGGGAGTATTCCCTCAAGTTCAACTAACTTTCAAAATATGCCCCATACTTGGTGGCCGACTCAAGGTCTAGAATGAATACATCTGTGATGGGTGTTTACGACTTAGTGAGTGAGGAATGCTTGTCCATTATGTTAATTAGTGACATGGACTTATAGCATTTGATGACCAATGCAGAAAAAATGGAGGAGAAGAACTTGAGGAAGAGGAGGGGTCATGAGGCCAAGAGGGCCCGTTTTGAGGGGAAGTTCCAAGGCCGAAGGGGTGGCCAGTTCCACCAAGGCCAAAGGTATTCTCATGCTTCTAATAGGGGATTTGCCAATAACTTCCCAAGAACCCAAGGTGTTGGTATTGTAGTTCCTAATGACGTGTGTCTGTGTTGTGGTAAGGGTCATAAGGGCCCATTCTTGAGAGACACTAATACATACTATGGTTGTGGGAAAGTGGATCACAAAAATGTTGATTGCCCTCGTGATCACAACAAGGGTGTAACACCCCACATCTTACAATACTAGTACTATGCAAATGAAACATGATATGGTTTGGTCAAATTAGCACCAATTTTTAAAAATGCTTGAATCTCCACTTAAAGGGCGATATGTATGTCTAACGCTTAAGAGGGTCGAGTGTATACATGTTTTGTGTCAAATTGAGGAGATCACGACCCTAAACAAAGTGAGAGAATTGTGGTGCTTGTAGGACTTAGGAATCCAGCAGGTGAGTCACCTACTTGCTTAGCTTAAATTTGCTAGCTAAATGGAGACGAAGCCCGACGTCGAATTTGTCCAAATCCGATTATGAATAAAGTCCGTGTTAAGGGTGTAACTTTAGCCAATATTTTAGTATCATAAATGGACTTTATTTTCAGCCCAAGATGAATAATAAAAGTGCCCAAGTACACCACAACCCACTTGGCTAATTGGGCCCAAACTAAGTGAAGAAGAATTAGAAAAATGGGGAGCCAAGGCCCATCAACTTTGAGACCCATTTAGGCCCAAGTGTGAGGGCCAAGCTGCTGCTTCACCAGCTTATTAATATGTGGTATTATGTAGTCAAAAGTTCAAAAGAAAGTTGGTCAAGAGACTCTTTAAAAAGGGATCAAAAGAAGCACCTTAAATCATTTTAGTTTGGAGCAATTTTCAGCTTTCCTAAAGCCTCTTTTTCTCTCTTTATTTCACTTCACAAGGCACCTACACAACCCTCTAGGATTCTTGAATGAGACCTAAATATTGAAGGATAAGGTAAGTTGAAATATCCATGTATTTGTTATACTTATCCCATGAAAAACAAGAAGTATATGTTAGTATGTTTGTGCTGGAAATTTGGACAGCATGTATCCTAAGGATTGTTGTGAACTTTTCTAGTTATTTAAGAGGATTTTTTCTTCTTGGTTGTCTGAATTATGAAGTAAGACTTATGTTTTTAACAAGGTATATCTTGTTAGTGATGTAACCAAGCAGCTGCACCACTTTTACAGTCCGTAAAAGTGAGTTCTTATAGGATATCGCAATTGTGTTCTTAATATGAACTTGTGGGCTATTAGATGGGAGGCTATTGCCTCATGTCCTTACTGAATGCTTTGGTACTGTTCTAAGACTTTTTAAAGGATGTTTTTATGTATATATGTGTTGAGGACAGTTTGGTTAAAGTTGGAACAGGTTTGGGACTATCGAAGTCAAAATGTGGCAAAGGGACGTAACGTTATGCTGCCTATTTGTATGTTGCATAGAATTGTTATGTGTTGTGATTTATGGGCTATTGTAAGACTGTTAAGGCACTATAAGAGGCCTGCACATGATATGTATATGAGAATGTGTATTAGAAAATATGATTAGAGGAAGAAAGGTTGAAAGAATACGCTCGGGTTTATAAATACCCCTTTGCTGCCCGTATGTTTTTTTTTATGAGATTGGTCTACCAAGATGCATCTATTGGTTGATAATACTAGTTTTATCGCCAACTATATTGTAGATAAATATTTCGAGGAAGGTAAAGTTATCTCGAGGTAATAGCGAGGTCGTACAACGAGGTATGTAAGGATACTTGATTTCGTATTATTTGGCATGAACATAGATCCCTCCTTGGCACATAAAGGCACTTACTAACTCTGACACAACTATTAACCATGTCTCAACTCTTTCACATGTTCATATGCTCCCATAAATAGTCACCTTTGAATCTGCATACATACTTGGATACCAAGATACACGAATTTGTTCTACTAAATAAAGATCATGTGTTGTTCTACCTCCTATGCATTTCATTGTTTGTGTAACTTACTCCTTTCATTGTGGTGTGGTCTTTTGTGATTATTTACATGTCATATATTGTACCTACAGTCCTACAGCTCCAATATTAAGACCACCAAAAGAATCATCTCAAAGGTAAGTAAAAGATAAAGCAAAGTATATTACTTATTGATGGGTGGTAACCTAAGGGGTGGAAGAGTCACCTATCTAGGGTCGATCCTATCATGGGGGGTGGCCCGAGGGGTTAAAGGAAAATCCTAGATAGGGCCAATCCCGATATAGATTGTCACTGATCAGCTGGTCATTTATATTACATGCTGTGCATAGATTATATAATAAAGGTAAAGTAATAAAAAGAACATAAAGTACATGATCCCACAACATAAATAAAGTTGGTCTCTTATCCTATACTAGTGCATAGTTTCATTTGAGTTGTTACTTCATATACAATATTTCCTGCCTCACATATTCAATACATTATCTCGTACTGACATCCCTTACAGGGGACCTGCATTTCATGCTGCAGGTACAGGTGTTAGTAGATCTCCCCAATAGGAGTATAGGATATCTAACTGTTGTTACCAAGCTCCAGGTTGTTTCGGAGCTTTGTGCATCTAGAGCTTATATTTTTGTATTGTATAGTTAATCGAGGCGGGGCCTGTCCCAACCCTTATCAGAGACTTTTCTTTATCTAGAGGCTTTGTAGACTATGTAAATTAAAGTATGGTCATGTCTCGTACTTTAAACTCCAT
>JAABOM020061996.1:0-10569 GCA_011800125.2 Solanum clarkiae
AAAGCATCGTTCATCGCTAACTTATTGTAATAATTAATAATTTTAAAAAAATAAAAGCGACAGATGACATCACCCGATCCGTCGCTTTTTTCGGTCAATGGTCAAAATAATTTAATGAAGGGTGACAGACATAATGACACCGTCCGTTGCCCCTAGGTGCATATTTTAGAAAAATCCCGACTTTCTCTCATTTTTTCCCTCTTTGAAACTTCATTTCTTCTCTCCAAACCCTAGCCACCTTCCCCAACCCTTCGCTCCTCCATCCCTGACCTCCGTCCGGCTGCCAGCGCCACCTCAGTGTGGTTTCCTCCTCCCTACAACTAAGGTAACATAATTTTTTACTCTTTTTGCTTCATTTTTAGTATAGTATTATTTTGTTGTTTTATGTTTTTGAATTGTATAACTTGTTAGCTCGCCCATTTCGCTTTTATTGTTAAAATTAGGTTATTACAAGTATTATTTTGTGTATTGTATTGTGAACAAGTGAATGAAATTATTTTTTTGTTTTTGTGGGTGAGCTTTAAATTTGATTTTTTGAAATTAGTTTATGAATTGAGTTCTTTTGCGTTGGAATAGTATTGTTATGAAGTTACAATGATATTAGCATAGTTAATTTGTATATATTTTGTGAATTAGTGAGTAATTAAATATTTTAGGGTTTTAGCTAACTTGAATTTGGGATTTTTTGAATTAGATTGCAAATCAGTCTTTTTTATTGTAATTGAATTGTTGTTGAAGTAAATTATAATGTTGGAATTGATTGAAGTTAGAATAAAGTTAGAATTGTTCTCGAAATTAGAATAAATTATTGTTTTTAAGTAGAATTGTTGTTGAATTAGTTGAATTGAATTATTGTTGAAGTTAGAATAAAAAGTAGTTTTTAAGTAGAATTTAGATTTAATTTTAAACTTGAACATTGAAATTTTAGAATTTAGTTTGAGTTTCAAGTTGTGAATTTTGATTAGATATATATATTTAAAACTTGAATAATAGTTGTATTTAAGTTTAGCCCTAGTATTGCTTAACTTAAAGTTAGATTTTAATTTGGGGAACATGAATATTTTAATGAGATGTGAACTTTGAAGTTGAATGTAACATAAAATTAGGATTTCTTAAGTTTGAATGAGATGTGAACTTAAAATTAGGATATTTTAAAGTTAGGCTTTCTTAAGTTTGAACTTAAAGTTAAAGTTAGGATTTCTTAAGTTTAATGAGATGTGAACATTGAAGTTGAATGTCATATAAAGTTAGGATTTCCTTAGTTTGGATGAGATGTGAACTTAAAGTTAGGATATTTTAAAGTTAGGATTTCTTCAATTTGAACTTAAAGTTAAAGTTAGGATTTCTTAAGTTGAATGAGATGTGAACTTAAAGTTAGAATTTCTTAAGTTGAAGTTTAAGATTTTTTTTTAAAGTTGAACTTACATTTAATTTTGAACTTGAACTTTGAGATTTTAGAACTTAGTTTGAATTTGAAGTTGTGAATTTTGATAAGATATATTTAAAGCTTGAACTATAGTAGTTGTAGTTAAGTTGAACTTTATTTGTGAACTTTGAACTTGTATATAATGTAGAATTTGAACTTTAATTTAGGATTTGTTAAGATTATGGCTTTAAGTAGTTTTTAACTTGAATTTAGATTAAAATTGAAACTTGAATTTCAAGTTGTGAACTTTAAAATTGAATATAATATAAAAATTGAACTTTAGGATTTTTTTTTTTTTAAAGATGAACTTAGATTTAATTTTGAACTTAAACTTTGAACTTTGTTTATGAACTTTGTACTTGTATAGAATGTTCTTTAATTGTACTTGAAATTTTAGGTTATTAATATTCGTTGGTGCCACGAATTGAAATACCACAATTGAATATCGAAAGTCAAGGTATTATTTCGATAAATATGTTAATTATTGTGTATTTATAAATATTTGCATAGTTTTTTTAGAGTATTTCTATAGTGATAATGAGTTTTGTTTGGGGTAAGTGACAACACTAGTTGATCCTATTGATGAAAAAATTAATTTTCTTGCAAAATCGATATGTGTTCATCTAGTATTGATACTTATCTCTCTTTTTTTTGTCATATTGAGTTTGTTTGGCATAAGTGACAACACTAGTTGATCCTATTGATGACAAAATTGATTTTCTTGTAAATTAATTTATGTCCATCTAGTGTTGACACTTATCTTATTTTTTTCATAATGAGTTTGTTTGGCATAAGTGCCAACACTAGTTGATCCTATTGATGAAAAATTTAATTTTCTTGCAAAATCGATTGGTGTCCATCTAGTGTTGACACTTATCTTATTTTTGAATCGTCATAATGAGTTTGTTTGGCATAAGTGACAACACTAGTTGATCCTATTGATGACAAAATTGATTTTCTTCCAAAATCGATTCGTGTCCATCTAGTGTTGATACTTATCTTATTTTTGAATTGTCATAATGAGTTTATTTGGTATAAGTGACAACACTAGTTGATCCTATTGATAACAAAATTGATTTTCCAGCTAAATCGATTTGTGTCCATCTAGTGTTGATACTAATCTTATTTTTGGTTTATCATAATGAGTTTTTTTGGTATAAGTGACAACACTAGATAATCCTATTGATGACAAAATTGATTTTCTTGCAAAATCAATTTGTGTCCATGTAGTGATGGCACTTATCATTTTTTTGGTCATATTGTGATTGTTATTAGAATTAATTCGCACTTTAATTCTTATTTAGTTTAAACGTTGAAATTAATTCGCACAGTTGCTTTGATTTGTTTAAGTTGTTAGAATTAAGTAAAACTTTAGAATTTTTAAATTAAGTTCTTACAAATGAATTCAAATTTGTATATATCTTTAAGTTTTAAATACTTGAACTCTAATTATACTTGGAATTTGAAACTTTAACTCTAGGATTAAAGTAAAATTTAACACTTGAACTTTATTTATGATGCTTAAGAACATACTTGAAGTAATTAATTAAGATTGTGAATATTTTGTAGATGGATCACCCTTTGTTGATTTATGACATGTATTATGAAAATGGTAGTGAGTTGAAATCTATATTCTTTTATGGTGTTATAAGTTTCATTGATCATACAATGACACTTGATCTTTTTAAGATAAATCAATTAGTAAGGTATCCTTGCAGTTTTTGTAAGTGCTTGAAATGTTTTAAACCAGATGAAGTTATGGTGCATTTGTATCGTAATGGATTTAAGTGTAGATATTTTGTATGAGTGGATCATGGAGAAGTAGATGGAATGAATGATGTGTTTTACAATTTGATAACAGTGGATGAATATAATATGATTGTAGCACAAGGTCAAATTAGATTTGAACATGATAATATTCAACATGATACATTTGGTCATGATAGAGTTCATGAAATTATTAATGATCCTTTCGGAGTTCAAGGGGGATAGAAGCTGAACAATTTTGTAATGAAACTCCTAATGAAGAAGCAACACGCTTCTATGAAGAATTAGAAGTGACTAGTCGACCATTATGTGAGGGGAGTCCGTACTCTACTTTGTCCATTGCCATTAGAGATTAATGAATAATAAATTGAATTGGAATGTTCCTAATGCGGGTATGGACTCAATGATCGATATTTTGAGTGAGTTAGTTAATCTTGAGTTTGACATACCCAACAACTTCTATCAAGCAAAAAAACTAGTTTCCAAGTAAGGATAATCATATGATAGAATTGATTGTTGTGTTAATAGTTGCATGTTGTACTACAACAATGATAGTGACTTGAAAATTTGTAAGTTTTGCGATCATGCTCGTTACACAAGGTCTTCGGCATTAATAATGGTTCCAATTCATGCGATGCATTCCTAAACTAAAGAGCTTGTATGCATCGATCAGATCTGCCACATATATGACATGGCATCGTCAATATAAAAGGTCACCGGGTGTGTTGTCTCATCCATATGATGGAGAAGCATGAAAATATTTTGATAATATATATCCTGACTTTGCTAGAGAGCCTAGAAATGTTAGATTGGGGTTATATGCAGATGGTTTCATACCTCAAATTCTTCCACGCCTTATTCTTGTTGGCCCATATTTGTCACTTCATATAATCTTTCTCCTAAAATGTGCATACAAGTCCATTCATATTTTTAAGTTATGTTATTTTGGTTCCTCATACCTAAAAGTTCGATTGATATATTTCTACAACCATTGATAGATAAGCTTAAGTGGTTATGATTTAAAGATGTATTGTCTTATGATACATCAACTAAACAAAATTTTGTTATACGTGCTTGTTTAATGTGGACTATTAATGATTTTCCTGTATATGGTATGTTATTTGGTTGGATGACTGCTGGAAAGCTTGTCTGTCCTTATTGCGTGGAAAGTAGTAAGGCTTTGACCTTAAGGCATGGCAAAAAAATTCATGGTTTAATTGTTAGCGTCAATGCTTGCCAATGCACCACGAGTTTAGAAAGATAAATAATGCATTAAAAAGATAGAGTTGAAATTGATCCTCCACCCCTATCATTGATAAGGCATCAAATTTGGGAAAGAGTTTCTCAACTACCTAAAGTTACAGATGCTCCACCAACTAGATTTCTTGGATACGGTGTTGAACATAATTTGACCAAACAAAGCATATTGTGGGAGTTGTCATATTAGAAGGATAATCTCCTAAGACATAATCTATATGTCATGCATATTGAGAAAAATTAATTTGACAACCTATTCAACATAGTGATGGATGTTAAAGGCAAGATAAAAGACAACCCAAGAGCTAGAATGGACTTAACGGAATATTGTAGGAGGAAAGAACTATGGTTGCAGGAACTACCAAATGACAAAATTGTTAAGACTACAACCAGTTTTTCATTCACCTTGGATGAGAAATGTGAAATATGTGAGTGGGTTAAAAAATTGAGGATTCCAGAGGGATATGCTTCAAATTTGGGCAAGTAGGCAGACATGAATGAAGGGAAGTTGATAGGTATGAAAAGTCATGATTGCCATGTATTCATGGAAATTTTGCTTCCTATCTCTTTTAGCCATCTTCCTAAGAGGATGTAGAAGCAAGTTGTAGAGGCACATCTTTTCTTTAGAGATTTATGTTCTAGAACATTGCTTTAAAGTAGTTTAGATAGGATGGAGGAAACCTTTCTTATTATTACTACAAAGCTAGAGAAGATTTTTCCACTTGGCTTTTTTGATGTGATGGAGCATCTTCTGATTCATCTTGTACAAGAAGTCCTCCTTGGAGGTCTAGTCCAAACAAGGTGGATGTATTCATTTGAAAGGTAATATTTTTGATGAGTCATTAAGTACTTAATTATATATAATGAATATATAAGCAATAAACTTCATGATTAACACATTTGAATTGGTATGTATAGAAAAGTTGGAGGTTGCAAAAAGGCAATTAAATAAAGGGGAAAATTCGAAGGATCAATTGTTCAACTACATATCACTAAAGAAACCAGTGAATTTTATTCTTATTACATTGGGGATGAAGTGCTATGCAGGCATAATGGGCCAAATCGGAATAATGAAGGTGAGAGTGATTCTATGTTTCCCTCTATTTCAATTTTTAATCAAAGTGGTTGAGGATCTAAAAGGTATGAAAAAAGAGGCTTCACATCTAGGGAAAGACAATCGGATATGAACCATATGTTACTTAATTGTCCAGAAATTTAGCCATATCTTGAGTAAGTGTTATAAAACACCCCAAAAAGTGCCCAAAAATGTGCCTCGGAAATGCCCATAATCGTAATCTCTATATATCTCAAAATCCATGCATGATATCAAAAATCTGACTAGATATTCTTGCTCAGGGGGAAAGATTGAGTGGAAAATGGGTATAACCCTCATTCTAGAGGATCCATAGCAAAAAACAAATTTTGCCAAAATTTTATTTCTAGAGACAGTACGCGTTGGCTCTGTGACGCGAAGACATCACGGAGCAGTGTATTTCGTCACGAGATTTTCCTATTTCATCTTAAGGCTTTGGGGCCTTGGTTCTAAGCCTTCCTATGCATAAAATCACCTATACTTAGTCATTTTTCAACCCCATATCGTTCAAGACATTCCAGAAACCCTCTCCTGACACTTAGGAAAATCTTTCATCCAAATCAAGTGTCCTAAACTCATTCCGGATCTCAAGAAATTCATTCAAGCTTCAAGTTCTCATTCAAATCTTCATCAAGTAAATCTCCAAAGTTGAGATATGTTGGTTTCAACCATTGGGTTCTTTAACCCATGGTGCCCAATATTCTTTTTTTTATATACAAATTGCATATTTTCAAGTGAATTAACTATTGGTATCTTTTACTGTGAAAGTTGATTATAAGTTATGTTGGGGTTTCATGAATTGTTGACTGAAATGACTCTATGAAATTACGTCGATACTTCCACATATTATGGGTAACGTAGGAGACTTCTCTAAGCATGTTTTGAGATATGAATCTATGATCTACAATGAGATTTAATGAGGGGTTTTAATGTAACTTACATGTGGGTTTTACCAAGTATTGGTGGGTGGATTTATAATAAGGTTTCTCACATGATATCACTCTTGAATTGTATGATTTTGAACTAGCATTACACAACCACTAAATATTTGATAAAATATCCGGTTAAGGGTTCTTGAGTTATTGAAGGTCTATTGCATGACTTATGAGTTAAGTGACATTATGATGATGAAAGGACTACACGTATGTGTTGATTTCATGAAAAGTATATATAGTTTTTCTAGTTGACCACACCTTGTTAAGCGGGTGCTATACCTCAATCGCCTTGTCGGGGGTGCTATGCCCGTACTACTAATTGAGGGGCATATACTTCAATCACCTTGTTGGGGAATGCTAGGCCCGTACTACCATGTTGAGGGGTATATACCTTTTTCACCTTATTGGGGGGTGTTAGGCCCATACTACCAATTGAGGGATAAATACCTCAATCACCTTCCAAGGGGGTGATATGACTTGGATTCCAAGTATTAGATGCTTGGTCTGTGATGATGGTCTCTTCCTATGTCACGACCAGGAGCTAGGACCAAGACGTGACATGGTGAATGTGGAAACAGAAGGGATCCCAAATAGGCCTCTTAGACTATCATTATATATCCTTGATTGCGGAATCAATTAAATAAACAATAAGAGAATAGAAATAAGGGTAAATGTACTAAGGGACTCTTTCATAACTTAAAAACAAACAAGAGTCAAAAGAGTCAAAGCTCAAAACATCATTACATAACTTATCCACCAACACCTCTAAATAAAGAATTGAGTGGGGGCCAAGACAACTTTTTGGGCTCACCCCCATAGACAAAAGCATATTCCAAAAGAAAGAGAGTCTTTTCATAACATAAGGCAAAAGACATTGTCCCCGGAAATGAGGACTTACCCAAGCTTACTTTGAAGATAGTACTAGCCACGTGCAGGAGGAAGATGATCAAGTGGAGCTCTAGTTCCTATATGATAACATCATGTATGCATAGAGTATGCGTTAGTATTGTTTGAATGTACTAAGTATGTAGGATGCAATGCAATAAGAGATTAGAAACATAATCAAAATGCATAAGTATAAGCAATGGATGAGCATAGTAACAATATGAGATGTATGAATGATGCTTGAAGTAAAACATACTTATATAGAACATATTACATGTAAAGTAAGAGACCATCATTATAGTGTCGAAGGCCTACCACTCCCTTAGAAAGGAGATTGAGCTATGAACCCCTGAATTGGTTGATGATTGTCACACACTACCATCCATGGTGATTGAAGTATCAACCCCTCAATATAATTGATGATTGTCATACCCTACCATCCATGGTGATTGAGGTATCAACCCCTCAATGTGGTTGATGGTTGTCAAACCCTACCATCCAGGGTGATTAAGGTATAGCACCCCCTCAACAAAGTGTGGCCAACATGCAAAATTATAGATACTTTTCAGGAAATCAACACATATATACCTTCCTTTTATCATCATAAAGTCATTCAAGTCATAGGTCATGCAATAGATCATCAATAGCTCAAGAATCCAAAACTAGACATTTTGTCAAAAACTTGGTGGGTATATAACGCTAGTGTAAAATAATGCAATTCAAGAGAGAATTCATGTGAGAAAATCAATGTAAATTAATCCACCAACACTTGGTAATACCCTCATACAAGTTACATCAAAATCATTCATCAAATAATATAATAGATCATAGATTTATAACTCAAAACATGTTTAAATAGTCACAATGTTATGAAACCCCAATGTAGCTTATAACCAAATTGATAATAAGTAAGACACATAAGTAAATCAACTTAAAAATATGCAATATATGTAAAAATAAAGGTTGGGCACTATGAGTGGAAGGACCCAGTGGTTGAAATCATATACCTCAACTTTTGAGAATTCCTTGATGAAGATTTGATTAAGACCTTGAAGCTTGAGTGAATTCCTTAAGATACGGAATGAGTTTGGGACCCTGGATTTTTAGTAAAATATTTGTCTAAGTATTTTAGAAGGTTTTGGGGAATATCTTATATGATATCGGGTTGAAAAATGACTAAGTATAGGTATTTTTATGCATTGGAGGCTTATGCTCAAGATCCAAAGGCCTTGGACCAAAAAAACCCAATCTGGCAAAAAAATGTGTAGGTCTGCATGCTAGCCACATCGCACCAAGGGTGCGGAAACCTCATTGGAATCATCATTTTCAAATTTTAAATTTTGATATGATTGCTCTAAAATCGAGGTTAGACCCATAGCGCACATAATTTTTCCCCTTTATCACGAATACAAAGTTGGATTTTTGATATCACGCATGGATTTAGAGATTGCATGAATGATGCTTAAACTAAAACATGCTTGTATAGAACATATTACATGTGTAGGATGAAATGACCCCAAAAAGTGCACAAAAATGTTCCTCGGAAGTGCCCTTAATCATAATTTCTATGTATCTCAAAATTCATGCGTGATATCAAGAATCCAACTTCATATTCATGATCTGGGGGAAAATTGAGTGGGGAATGGGTCTAACCCTGATTCTAGAGCAATCGTATCAAAATTTAAAATTCCAAAATGACGATTTCTAGTAAGGTTTCCACGACCTTGGCGCGATGCGTCCAGGGCGTGGACCTGCACATGTTTTTTGCCTGTTTTGGTTGTTTTGTTCCAAGGCCTTTGGGTCTTGGACCTAAGCCTCCTCCTACATAAAAACACATATACTTAGTCATTTTCAACCCCATATCATACAAACATTCCCCAAAACCTTCTCAAATACTTAGACAAATATTTCACTCAAAATCAAGGGTCCCAAACTCATTCTGAATCTTAAGGAATTCAATCAAGCATCAAGTTCTCAATCGAATCTTCATCAAGGAATTCTCTAAAGTTGAGGTATGTGGGTTTCAGCCATTGGGTCATTCCACCCATGGTGCCCAACCTTCTTTTTTACATAAATTGTATGTTTCTAAGTTGATTTACTTATAATTCTTACTTATTATGAATTTAGTTGTAAGCTATGATGGTCTTTCCTAAGATTGTGACTGTCTAAACATGTTTTGAGCTATGAATCTACGATTCATTATGTGATTTGATGAATGTTTTTGATGTAACGTACCAAGTATTGATGGGCTAATTTACATTGACTTTTCTCACTTGATTTCACTCTTGAAGTGCATGATTTTACACTAGTATTATACACTCATGGAGTGTTTTACAAAATGTCCGATTTTGGATTCTTAAGCTATTGATGATCCATTGCATGACCTATGACTTGAATGACTTTATGATGATGAAAGAAAGGTGTATATGTGTTGATTTCATGAGAAGTATCTATAGTATTTCAAGTTGACCACACCTTGTTGAAGGGGTGCTACACCTCAATCACCATGGATTATAGGGTGTGACAAACATCAACCAATTGATGGGTTATTACCTCAATTACCATCGATGGTAGGGTGTGATAACCATCAATCAATTGGTGGGTTGGTACCTCAATCACCATGGATGGTAAAGTGTGACAATCATCAACCACATTAAGGGGTTGATATCTTTATCATCATAGATGGTAGAGTGTGACAATCATCAACCAATTGATGGGTTGATACATTAATCACCTTTCTATTGGGGTGGTAGGCCTTGGACTCTATAATGATGGTCTCTTACTTCACATGTAATATATTCTATATAAGCATGTTTTACTTCGAGCATAATTTATATATACTATATTGTTACGATGCTCATCCATTTCCTATACTTACGTATTTTAATTATGTTGCTAATCTCTTGTTGCATTGCATCCTACATATTTAGTACATTCAAATATACTAACACATACTCTATGCATACATGATGTTACCATATAGGAACCAGAGCTCCACTTGATCATCTTTCTCCTCCGCATGGCTAGTACTATCTTCAGAGAAAGCTTAGGTGAGTCCTTAATTCCAGGGATAGTGTCTTTGATCTTACGTTATGAAAAGAATCTCTTTATTTTGAAATATGCTTTTGAATATGGGAGTGGGCCTGGAAATTTTTTTTGCCCCCCCCCCCCCCGCTCAATTCAACATTTAGAGGTATTATTGGACA